>JAODUD010000085.1:166771-210195 GCA_026784285.1 Stomatorhinus walkeri | reverse complement strand
GCCTTGGCACCGTGCGAAGCCCCCGCCTCCCCAGCCGCCCCCCCGCTCACGCGGAATAAGCCATCAACTGAAATCATCTCTGGAGGTGCGGAAAAGACACTTCAGTCCCTCTGGTTGCTAACGACAAGTGGGTCGTCAAGTGTAGCTGGAACCGTCCAGCTGGATGTGAAGTCTGATTGGCTCAGACTGCATCATGTGACTCCTTGTGTCTTAAACCTTTACAAGGTTCCTGTTTATAACATTTCTACATAAATCAGCATTGATTGTGGCTATTTGGTATGTCCACAGTTTAAAATTAACACTGTGGTAAGCCACCCCTTTTAATTTTTTATTTACATATTTTGGTCACTTTTTAATGTTCCTGGTGCGTTCTGTAGCACCAGCCGATAAAAGATGGTTGTCTGAAACGGGAGAATGAAAAATTCTCCTGGTTTGCATCTGACAATGTCACAGGAAAGTCGACGGATGAATAAATTGGTAACGGACTACCAGAGGCAGCAGAGAGACCGGTCTAACCAAACACCTGCCCGAGAGGGAAAAAATAAATGAAAATAAAACCAGATAATTCGCTGTGTGAAATTTTCTTGTGTTTTAAAGCTTGTGGTTTAAAATATCAATAAAAAATGTGTTTTACTGGGTTTACTGGGCATCCCACTGTGGCGAGGGAGAAAAAAATCGCCTGGGAACATTTATCCACGGCTGAGCAGGAGATCCACTGTGGTCTGTTTGCCTTCCTGTGACAGTAATTGAGGGAAGCTGCCTGGAACAGTGTGAGGACGGGGGGGCGATAGAGGGAGGGGGCTGTGGGATGGAAAGCCATTCATCTAAAATCTATGGTAGTGGAACAGAATATTACGCGCTAATGTGTAATTAGACGGTTAAGGGAATAAGGTCAGACCGTCACTGCATTCTCGTTAAAACACTGCCATCTAGTGGTGGGTTCTCAGCAATGGCTTTTTTCCCAAGCTGGCAGACAAATTAGGTTTCATTCAACGGTGAGCTCGCCGCGTTAACGCTTTTAGCTCCAAGAAATGATCATGATAATTCTGATTACATGCACTGTTCCAGAATCGCACACATATGGGATATACAGATCCAGCCGTTAAGGTTGGGAAGTCCAGCCTAGATTTTTTTTGTGCGGTGTCACACATATGCCAGTAAGTTGCATGTTTCGTCTCTGCGGTGGGGCAGGTGAGTGACGGCTAGGTGCCCCCTCCCACGCCTCAGTGGTTGGGTCAGCACCGGGGGACAAGAGGCCTCGAGGTTCCAAGGGTTCGAGGCGTTACACGGTGACTTAAGCAGGAGTTGGCCAGAGGGGGGGCAGCATGAGCAGGGGCATGCTCCACTAACACACACACACGGGGAGAGAGAGAGAGATGCTCCACTAACACACACACACGGGGAGAGAGAGAGAGAGAGAGAGATGCTCCACTAACACACACACACGGGGAGAGAGAGAGAGAGAGCTACATTCTGCATCTACAATCTTACCACTGAATCTGCTCAGGAAAAGACACAGGACCCTTCTTTTTTGTGCGCTGGCACGGCGCGACAGTCACGTGATGCACAGGTCAGCCACAAGGCAAGCGGTCGATTGCCTCCCTAAGACCCTCTCAGCTGGAATGAATGCGCTCTGACGGAGACACCCGGGCTCCAGAGCCCTCCATCAGCCGCGCGTCACTTCCCGTCGCGCTAATGCTTTAATAACCTTGTGAGTGACGCGACCTTAACGCTTAGGGCACACATTTGCTGAGCCACCAGAGGCCCTAATATCACGACAGCGTGTTAAACAGCTACACGCCGCCGAAGAGTCTAAATTAATGCGGTTACCGGATTAATCAGTCGGATTGAGCTGCCGCGCGCTCATTTTGAAGGAGATCCCAAGATGACGTCGGCGCGTGCACGTTCCTCGCACCTGCTGTGCCCGCCCGTCCCGAACACCCTGACCCGAGGGCAGTTTCAGAAGCGGGGATTAACACTACAGGTCTGACAAGCAATGCTTGGCAAAAGTGTCTCCGGACTGGTGGGTTAGCAGGGGCAACGCGGTCCTTAATTAAGATGCATTTAGATGTTAGAGACCCGGATTCATTTGCAACACGCTGGATGTGATTAATATCATGGAGGCGTCCCCTGTCACAAAATCAAACTCTTTAACCTTTCCTCCCATTCGCACTCAGTAGCCGCGGTCACATAGAAAATCTTGAAATTGTGCAGAAATATTTTAGATGAATTTACGGTATATATTTTGATGGCATTTAGCTCAAATTAATAATGTGAGGAAACAGTTTTGCTCCACGCAGAACTGGAAGTTGCTTGTGTCAGATTCACGCCGTGAATTCTTAATTAATTTGCGCATTAAGACGGCCGTTTTGCTTAGAGCAGGCTCGCGCAAAAGATAACTGTCAAAATGTTTACAGTTACAGTACTGACACACCCACACAGTAACGTTCCATGATTTTTATAACATTCAGTAAATATACCTCAGCCGGTCCAAGATTTCCAGACTAACAGGACTGCTTCGCCGGTGGGCCACTTCTGTCCCCTAGTGTACACTGGATATATTGCCGCTTCTATCCATCCATTTTCTAGCTGTTTATCTTACACAAGGTCGGGGGTGGCATAAAGTCTATGTCAGGCAGCATATGGCAGAAGGCAGGGGAAGACAGTGGATGGGATGCATAACATTATTTATCACCAACAATTTATGAATCGCCATACTTGTACATTCTTGTCCATTATTTCCTAACCGTTCCGAAATGTAATGCCATACTACTGTATTTTCTACAGATGCGGTCGCAGTTCTGTAATTGTGTGTAATTGCAATTGCATTCTGGGGATTTGAAACAGTCTACAGTTTCTCAACAATAGCGCAATCTTGGCACAATTCCCAAGAAGCTGCTCCGCCAAGACATTTATGAAACCCTGATTATTCTGCACCGCCGCGGCTGCTGTTTAATTAGGTCACATTTTCCAGGAACGGCGGAAGGTCACACGCGGTGAAACGAAACTGAGAGAAGATATGCGAGGTCTGCTACGTGATTATCCCTAATCCCCATGACAGGCAGCCCACTGCTATCTGAAAATCCTGCCCCTGGAACTGCGCTAAATGCCCTTCCCTGGTCATTAGGTCAGAGTGGGGAAGCGGGATGCAAACACCCAACCTTTGGCAGTCACTCAGCGATTTCCAGCATAAATAATCGCTGATCTTGAATAATTCAGTGCACAGCGACGCAATAAATACAACAATAACGAAGCAGTAAACAGCTCAGTCGCATATCTTCGGCAGATTTGCCCCTCGTTTGCTTTAAATGTCGCTAATCATTGCTAGTTTTTACTGCGATCTACGGACGCTTGGCGAGATCCTCACATTGCAGCTCATGACACTACACCTTATTGTAATCTTATCTAACCTGAAACTAGGAGATGTGGTATCTCGGTCTGTACAGCTATGGCCGCGCCCGTGTAGGCCTACTGCAGTTTGGCACCGAGTTTGCGTGGCTTTGCGGGCACAGTCCAAAAGACAGAGGATCAGCGACTCCAAATCGCCCTTCGTGGATGGGTGTGCGTCCTGGCATAGGCAGCCTGGTTCACCCCCACCCCACCTCAGTCAGATAAGCGTTAATGGATGAAGTCATTTCTCAAACGGCTGCAGTCCTTTCTGTTTGAATGTTTGCTCGTTAAGATGATTATGATTCAATCAAACACACTACTGTTCGAAGCGAAATTAAAAATTTAAACCAGTGTTCTTGTTTAAAATTCCACTGACACTGCAGATGAAGCATATTTGCTTTGTGTAAATGAAAAAAGACATGATGCAAAATGAGCAATATAGAAGCCGCAGAATTGCATGCGTAATCGATAATTATGTAAGGAAATGTGTGACAAAATGTGCCAAAAAATAATGGCAAAAATGTTTTCAAATACTGGCACATGGATGATGATGTGTAACGTCAAATAGATAACATGCGGTAGTTTATCCGACCATTCCAATTAATTGAATTAATAGTTAATAGATGTTTCTTAATAAGTAGTCTATAATGGCTTTTTTCCAAATCCCATTTCCCGATTAGTCGGGTGCCAGGTCTCAGGGTTCAAAGTTGCGCACATTGCCAGCCACACAGATGACGTTTAAGACAGCCTTCCCCTTTGCATCGGCGACGGTAATTTGGTACCCGCCAGAGGATCCCCAGAAGGGCTGCAGCGGGGAGATAAGCCGAGCGGGACGCATATCGGTACGCGACGGGAGAAACATTGGTGTTTACCGCACCAAAGGTCGACAGGCGGATAATCACCGGACTTAAAGTAAAGCACCGGGTCACCGGGAGTGCCTCAGCGAAAGCAGCGGTCGAATATGCGGCGCCTTCTGCCCATATACAATGTATGACTGGCCGTCTTCATGCAATCCGTCGTGCTAATCGTCTCGGGGGTATTTGTGTAAATGGGGGCATTTGTGTCACCTTTTTGTATGACTGCTCTATTAAAAAGTAAAGCATTTGCAAAATGTTTAAGATGCAACTCCTGAGATTCTCAGTAAGACCTTCCTAAAAATACACAACCAAAAAACAACTAAAAAAACCCAAACCCACGTCCACACTTGAAAACCTCAACTGCATATTTTTCTCACTGCACAACCAGGAATGTTTTATTTGGCACAAATTGTAGATAATGAGATCGCAGCTACCATATATATAATTATGGACCGTATGTACACTTAATTCCTTTATTACCCGCAGTACCGGATGCTGATTATTTTAGAGATTCTTGCTTGCTGCTGTCATTGAATGTTCTCTGCTTTCCGTCGCACATAATAACCACCCCTCCCGCCACACGGCCTCACCAAACATCCGCAGGTCGATGGCGGAAGGAAGCCGCCGCCCACTGACGAGTTACTGGCAGAGAGATTCAGACACGGATCAAGACGTCTGAGCACACAAGCATCACGGTGAGATTTTTTCCCCGCCCACACCTGCCCGGAACTCTCTTCCGTGTTTCGACAGTTTCGTACATTACTAAATATTGACCTGTTACTGTCAAGAAAGAAAAATGTTTCAAATAGAATATGAGTAAATCTGTGTTTAAGGTAGTTCATATTACAGTGAGTCAGTGTTAAGGTGCATGATAGAACAGTACATTGATGTTAAAGTATCTGGTAGCAGAATGAGTCAGTGTTAAGGTGCATGATAGAACAGTAGTTTCATGTTATGGTGTCTGATATCAGAATGAATCTGTGTTAAGGTGCATGATAGAACAGTGATTTCATGTTAAGGTATCCAGTAGTGGAATGAGTCAGTGTTAAGGTGCATGATAGAACAGTGGTTTCATGTTATGGTGTCTGATATCAGAATGAATCTGTGTTAAGGTGCATGATGGAACAGTACATTCATGTTAAAATATCTGATAGCAGAATGAGTCAGTGTTAAGATGCATGATAGAACAGTGATTTCATGTTAAGGTATCCAGTAGTGGAATGAGTCAGTGTTAAGGTGCATGATAGAACAGTGGTTTCATGTTATGGTGTCTGATATCAGAATGAATCTGTGTTAAGGTGCATGATGGAACAGTACATTCATGTTAAAATATCTGATAGCAGAATGAGTCAGTGTTAAGATGCATGATAGAACAGTGATTTCATGTTAAGGTATCCAGTAGTGGAATGAGTCAGTGTTAAGGTGTATGATAGAACAGTGGTTTCATGTTCTGGTGTCTGATATCAAAATGAATCTGTGTTAAGGTGCATGATGGAACAGTACATTCATGTTAAAGTATCTGATAGCAGATTGAGTCAATGTTAAGGTGCATGGTAGAACTGTGATTTCATGTTATGATGTCTAATATCGGAATGAGTCTGTGTTAAGGTGCATGATAGAGGAGTCAACTCGTTGAAGTTTCTGATAGAAGACTGATTCTGTGTTAAGGTGTATGGTCGAGGAGTCAAGTGCTAAGGTATCTGATAGCAGAATGAGTCTGTGTTAAGGTTCAGCAGGGCTGGCATGAAACACCGGTTACCATTTAAATAACTGCAGGTGTCATGACCTGCTCGTTCGGTCCTTCCGTGTGCCACGCCCCCTGTCTTTAACCTCGTGTGCATTCCTGATTGTAATCACCTGTCTCCTGTTATTTAGATTTGTCCTGTGTATTTAAGTCCACGTCAGAGTCTGTATCCCAAGTTCCGTCATTAACACCTCAATCATATTGTACCCTGTCTACCTGTTTACCCCAATAAATCTCGTTCCCTGTACTTCCGTGTCTGGACCCTGATTCTCCGCTCCCTGCTCGTCCAACTGAACAGTAAAAAGACCAGAAAAGCAGTTCACGGTTCAGCGATGGGTCAACGGCTATTTTTCTAGCGCTACCCAGAGCTCCAGTGGGCTGGGCAGCATCTGCATGGCCAGACAACAGCAGCCAATCACCTGTGTGCTGCTGTGACATGTGCTGGGGTACTTTCTGCAAAGACAGCCCCTTACCTGAAGCTGCAGGCTTATAAATGTATATGTAGCAAAGTCTTCAAAAATAACGTTATGGAAAAAAAGAAGTCTCTGCTTTTTTCTTCTGAATTAGGTGATGGTGTCATGTCAAGCCCGTCACATTATATTGCAGGGAGGATGAGGATGCTTCTGGAAGTTTCTGGAGGCTTCTTGCTGGATGTAAACGTGGGGCAGGAATAGATATGTTTTCTCTTGATTTTTCCTTCTCCTTTGGGCAGGGAGACAGCACTGGTTTGCCAGTGTGAGATCGATGCATGTTACGCCCGCTATTGAGATGGTGGGAGGGGCAGGTGGCATCTGTCCATGGTGCTGACGTAGGCAGACTCTGCCAGAAGTGGGCCGACATGTAGGGAAAGAAAAACCAACTCGGAAAAACCTCAGCGAATATTTTTGACGTGACATAGCTCTGCAGCGGAAATGCATTCAATAGTCACAAGCACGCACACGCAGACATACAAATGCACACGCAGACATACACATACACACGTGGCACAGTATCTGACCGGGAGTGTGACTACGCAGGAGCTTCCAAAGCGGTGATGTGAAGGAAGCGTGCTTCACAAGGCCTGCAAATGTGGCCCAGTTTCAGATCCGCTTCAAACGGCCCATTGTGCACTTATAATGTCATAAACGCATCACATAATGTGGGCGCCGAGGCAAAGATTCCTCTTTCCGGCGCTGGAGCTCAACCGGGCCCTCATCCGGCATTCTGAGTCGGTACCACGGTACCCGATTACTCACTGTTATGTTTTTACCCTCCCTTCCGTTTCTTCCCGGAATGTTCAGCAAGAGCCCAATATATTTCTCCTCAAATCTTCTTGCCTTTTAATCACAAACAGGAAAGCCAACAAATGGCCATAAGCACAATACTAAAACAGCAGGTTACGTGGTTAAGTCCGGCTGTAGGGAATGAGGTTAGATCTTAGTTCGGGCTCCGCTGACGCTCGCTTCTACATCGACACGCCAAGTCTTCTGCAGTTATAGAAGAGCTACTCCCATGTGGACGCCCAGGGTTCTCTTAGCGTGTCACACGGAACCGGGCAACACTCCCGCTACCTGACTAAAGAATGCTAATCAACAGCCATCCTCCGTAACCGAGAACCATTCCTGGAAGATAAACCTACAGTATGCATAATTACAAGTTAAGCAGTCAATTTGTTCGCATCTGTTGCTAACCGGCGTGGAATTTTTTGCACCATTCTCCCAGCTTTGCGACCCCCATCATGGCAAGAACCAAAACATGCGGGGTAGATGTAGTGACTCAGAACTGGTGAGCCAGCCCCCACACAAAGCCCATATTGTTATACGTAGGAGGGGGGGGGGGGGCTGAATTTTATTTCCATTGATTGAAAAGTTTTTTTTTAATAAAATTATTCGAAACGTTTCCTTTACTTCAAAATCCGGGAAACACTTCCCTTCCGGGGTAAAAGAAAGGCAACAGCTTTGCCAAAATTAACCTACATCATGTACACATTATTAAATACGAGTGTAACTGAAAGTTTGATTTGTATTTGCCTGGTCTGCACTGTTGTATACGGGCATCTTGACAATAAACGTAAGCACAACCCAGCAGACAAGATTTTCAAAACAGTTGTCAAAGGTCGAAGCTGAACGCTGTAGGGATTACCCTCACTCCTGTTACAAAATCAGGCCTGGGAGAACGCCAAAGGGGAAGGAAAGCTGGATTTTTCATGGACGTGGAGGTCACAGCTGAGGTGGGTGACATTTCTGTTATGTGTGGCATCGGGGACTGTTTGTGTGCGTTACTGTAAATTATTCTCAGGCAGGAAAACACTGCCACACCTTTGACCTTCCATGAGCATAGTGTCGTCTGCAACAATTCAAAGCTGTCTGGTCATCTGCCTGCCTGTTTGTTCAGCGGTATGAAAGGTCTGGTGGATGAGGGTGATTCATCCAGCTGCCGCCAGCTCGTTTGATTGCTTCAGGAGAGGTTTGTTTATTTATAAGCAGACCAGATGCGATCGGGGCCTCGCATGCTGATAGGTGTCTCCCTACTCCTGCCTGTCAAGCTCTTGAGATATTTCTTTATGTGCGAGGCGAAGCGTGCCGACGGATCGCAACGATGCTGCGTATCTGAGAAGATTATTTGAATTTAGATAATCTACAAAAATAGCACCTGTTTCTCGTATGACGATCTAAATCTGGAGAATGGAATTACGACGACTAAACGGGCATCTTTTTCAAAGCTCATCGCTCATACGTCACCCCCACTGGGTTCCCAGGCGTTTTCTTCCTGATGTGCTCATGTCAGGAGCGGATCCGGAACTTTATGTGGGCGGTTGAGTTCCCGTTACAGGGGACCATGTACTTTCACGGTCGTTGACTACTCCGATTACAAAAGACTTCCTGTGCTTTGATTCTGTCAGTTAGCACACAGGAGGAGCAGACAAAGGACTAAGAGGCATACGCAGAGGTTATTTCGGAGGCAAACACAGGTCACTTCGACGGCCAGCCAGCCACTGATCTGGGATTGTGTTCCATCGATGGAAATCCTATTCTCGGCGCACCAAAGGTTTTTTTCTTGGGCGAAGCAGTGCAACGGGTTAACTTTGTTACTGCGTAAACAAGATGAAAGCTTTGATTTGTTTTGTCACACATGTCTGCCAAGGTCGATTGGATTTACAGCCACGTCCCCCTGTCTTGCGGAGCCCTAAAAATAACCAGTTCGGATGCAAGACCACCTCCATTTGGGCCCAGCTGCACACGGCGCAAGACTGTACAGATTCAGGGGGAGCTAACCACACCCCTGGATATTATCTGGCCCGGTCAGTCTCCCCCTGCTTCCACCGAGCATATGGACCACATTCCCAGGAAGTGGATCATTCTTGAATAAGGAAAGAAAACATATAACAGTAAAAGGCAGAACTTTGTACTCTTTTATGACTTGGGTGCTTTTTTTGGGGGGGGGGGGGTGGGGGGGGTGTGCAGAAAGTTTCTAAACCTCTTCAAAGAGCATGCGGACAGAATATTTACATCATCCGTCTCTTCCGCCAAGACTTCAGCTGAAAGCGATTTTGCGGCTGCCCGAAATGTAAAGACAGCTGCTCTCTTCTCTCTAACGGCATTCTGTCATTTTAAATTCGCAGGATGATTTTGAAAAAACGCACACACATCCCTTCGTCCATCTGGCCCCATGACGTAAACAATAATAAGACAATGGATAAATAGCGGGTCAAGGAAACTTAGCTGATTCTATATATTTCGGTCCAATCAGGATTCCCAACCCAGCACACCTGACCCACATAACCCCGCCTACCACAACCACCATCACTCAGTCACGTCCTCAGTCACATGGGGGACCTCAATCTGCTCCTGCCTGCAACTGGAATAGGCGTAAGCCACCAGGACTAATCTTCCATGTTTGAAATGAAATATCTGCAGGAAGCAGGGCTGGACTGAGATTAAAAAATCACCCCCCGGACTTTTGTCCTCACAGGTCCACCATACAAGCATGATAAAATTAGCTGTTAGGGATGGGCCTAACAGCTAGACGGCCTGCATTTTGTGGCCAGGACTACCTACACGCGATGGCACTCCGACTGTGCTCGTGTGCTGATGCAGAACTCTGCAATTACGCCCGTGTTTCAATTGCAAAGGCAAGTGGTTTACGTGAATTCCTGTCCGTGAACCGTCTTTAGGTGTGAGAATGTTGGGTGGGTCACTCGTCTCATCCACAGCAGTGCCACCCTTGGCCACCTGAATCGGAATTCAGGACGACTGTGATCGTGCACTGGATTTGCAGATGGATGGATGGATGGAACTTTGTGTACCAGGTTCCTGAGTCTCCAAGGAATCTGAAAATGCGGAAGGTGCCGCCTAAATAGATCAGGGGTCAGCAACCTGCGGCTCTTCTCAGAACGATAGACACATTCACATTTTTGTTGTCCTAACATATTATGATAATACTTTAAGTATAAATTATATATTTATGGGTTAATATTATTAGTTTTCATTTAGGTATTTATTTAGATATATGTGAATGAGGCAGTCCATCGCACACTTCTGTGATGTTTTGACGGCATCATTTACATCTTCCTCAAAGTCATTCCCTACCACGAGAGTATGTCTCCGATCAAATGGTATGTACCTGAGATTGGATGCACGCTTCAACGTTTATTGAGATTCCTAATTCTTTCATATATCTTTTGTAGTAAATCTTCACCACGCCTTCCCAGGTCTTTGTAAAATTGTTACATTTCCTCTGATTTACATTATATCCAGCTGAGTTCGGAGTGGTGAGAGTTGAGAATTCCACTCAGTGTATCACGTTACAAAAAATGCTCAACAAACAAATGAGCGACTAAAACTCTGATGTTCACCTGTGAAACGTGGCTGAAGAAAAAGGTTTCATTTTGTGATTGTAAATCTAAACCTAGTAACCCAGTGCTCTTCCAACAAATCCCAGAAGCTCTTGTGTTTGGACACAAGGGTTGAGTAACATCCTCTAAATTGCCATTTAAAAAAGATTTTCACATAAGCGGGTTCTCTTGAGATGTGTCTAAATATATCTTCAGAGGGGAAGCTTGTCATTATGACTAAGCTACCTAACCATTGCCCAACCAACCTCAAACAGCATAGTTGATTTGGGTGAGACATCAATCCAGCATCAGGCTCAATAGATTATTGAGTGGAGCTGGTTCAACCCTGTTAAGGACCCCCTACCAACTGCAAATCTCACATGGAAGCAAAGTATTTGTGACAATTTAGGCAACGACATCACATATATTATACTAGACTATGACAGGCTACTTTTATGTCTCTCACTTTACTTTATACAATCTCATTACGATGGGAGTCATAATGCACACAAAAAGTGGTATAATACTTAAAACAAATTTTAAATGTAATAGCCTGTAATGTTTTGTAGTCAAACTATGCCGTTGAGAAGCATATCTAACGAAAAAAAAACATGTTTGTGGAATTTGCTGAATACAGCAGTGCATGATGGGTAAGATAGTTGGAGACTACTTAAATTCCATCATCTGCAACTGCTGCAGCTGGTGTAGGCAGGCCTTAAGTGTGTATTTGGAAAAGGGGGGGCATGGTCCATTTTTGCCCTAGGGCCCAGTGTACAGTAGTTCTGCCATTGACTGTAGGAGTGCAAAACATAACACAGACATGGGATTCAAACCCACAACCTTGGAGGGGTAAGGCAACAGCTTTACCTATTCACCCTGGTCATTATCTACCTGCCTGCTCATCACTGTCTAAACAGGTTCAATTCAGGTATTGCTGAAGGTACCGCATTCACACTGAATGAACAGGACAGGATTCCTCTTCATCACAAATACGTGCATGTGTATGTTCTGTCCCACTCATAGTGCCAGCGACATGTACACCGGGGGCAATTCAGAGAGAAAAATGTGCTGATTTTCCTGTTTAACCAGCTTACATATTACAGCGACGTTAAGTCTGAATTTAAAGCCTACTGTTCAATAACTATGCAAATATTATGACTTCAATCATTATTATAAATGGAAATGTGCACTGACAGGGCAAATTGCATAGGTGTCTGTATTAATATATTTAAACTATAAGCTACTAGTACACTAATGTAACTTTTGTATCTTTTGTTAGTATACTGATGAAATCCTTACTGGTTACCTGTTACTAAAAATACTGCCTGTTTATTTGCAACAGGCGATTTCAATTTATTTAGCTATGTTTTCAAAGGAGCGAGCCATCTACCTCAAGTGGTATGACCCCTCCAAATATAAGCTAAGCTTTGTTCAGAATATGGCAACAGGATTTATTGTAAGCTGGGTTCGAGTGCCTGTCATGGTTACACGAGTGTGGAGTTTGCAAGCTCCCCCCCCAGCACAGTCCAAAAACATGCTGCGGTGAATCGGAGTCACCAATTTACCCTTAGGTGTTCTCGCGTGTGTGACTGGCGTGTGAGTGTGCCCTGCCACTGGTTGGCGCCCCGTCCCGGGTTGTTCCCTGCCTCTGAGGTGGGGCTTCCCCGCGATCCTGCATAGGACAGGAGGCTACGGAAAATGAATGGATGGATTTTAAGCTAAATGCAGCACAAGCACACAAGTATAGTTGAGTCATCATCTATCTAAAACTTCGTATTGTATATTTGTCGGATGACTACTCCATTTCGCTTGTGGATCATGCTGGCGGATCCCTTTGGCTGTGCTCTCTAACACCTACACTGCTTTTTTATCCAGCTCCCCGACTTGGGGATTTCCCAAGCAGAAACCCGATGATTCCCACCCACAGGGTGTGACCCTGGGGATTCTAATAAAAATGTACAGTATTCAGATCGAAGGCACAGATTTATACATATTGAGGACACTTTATTGTTCATGTACCGTGATATCGAGGTCATATATGAGCCAAGTCAGCCAAACGTCCATGCCAAAGCCTTCTTTATGTCCTTCATCGTCTTGGTGCACCGTTAGCCCTGGCTGCTCTCACCGCAGGGTGCGTAGAAGCGCAACTGGGAATCTTTTCCGTCTGCTGCCCTCAGCAATGGCCGCTCCCTACGTGCCAGCCTTCCTGTCGGCCACAGCGCGTGCCAGGACAGCGTTTGCAAACAGGCAACAAACTGCACAGCCTCCTATGACTATGCATGTCACATGTGCACCCGTTTACATGCATATTTTCGTATTCATTTGGACAAGCTTGTTTCAATATTTTGTGTTGTTGGAATAATGATTTAAATAATTTTAATTTCATTTTTAATAACGTGTTTAATAGTAATTATAGTAGTAATATAGTAAGTATGGTAGTTTTTATAAATTCTAACTACATTTAGAAAAGCCATACACAGTGCAATTTAGTAAGAAATATTAACACTAAAAATTCAATTTATTTTTATATAGCGCTTTTCACAAGAGAGTCGCCCTATGGTGCTTTGTATGGGTGTGCGGAGATGCATTACATCATTAAGACAGAATAATGCAATAAACAGTGAAAAAACCTGGAAAAAAAACTAAACAGTCAAATGATTGGGGAGAATGTTATAAACGAGCTGCAACATCTGCGGTCAAGAGAAGCGGCATATTATTATTATTTTTTTTTAATTATTATTATTTTTTATCATTATTGTCATTATTATTAATAATAATAATAACAACAACAATAATAATAATCACGTACGACATCGAATGAATAAATACAGCTTACCAGTTTAATTAGTTGTGAGTCTAAGAATAATGTTAAATTACCGGGCCCAGACCAGGAGAAATTGCCCAAAAGCGGGAATAATTCTACAACCAATGCATGATCGCCGGACGGTGGCTGAACCACCGGAGCACGAAGTTACGCCGACGTTACGACCAGCAAGTTGGTTAACGCAAAGACTGAATGCAAACGGACGTCAGTGTAGACCTCTAAAGGCTACCCGTCCGAGATCACCAGAGAGGGTGAGACCATGAGCCCTGCGTGGTGCATAATGCGACGAACACTCTCCCGTGCGCTTATATCTGCGTCGCCGGGCGTGCGCAATGAGCGCCGCCACAGACGTGAGTGACGTCCGGCTCAATAGCGACGGGCAAGTCAGAACAAAACACTGTGAGCAGCCGTCGTTCTAAGCAGCACTCTGGATGAAAGTATACGAGAGCGGCTCATCGCATGCTAGGGAGAGTGCCGATCGACGGCACTCGTGTCGGGCAGCAGCCCGCCTGGGACTCCCCCGAACCGGCGATGCGCTCTGCGCCGCCGCACCTGTCAGCACGGTTCCGTCAAGCCACGCATCTGGACTAGGCGCTCCGCAGACGAAGATGAACCTCGAGGATGAGCTCGCATCCGCAGCGGCAAATGGAAACGCCAGGATAGTGGGACGTTTGCTCCAAAATGGAGCTGATGCTAACGCCGCAAATAGCTTTGGACGGACGCCGCTGCAGGTTGGTACGCCTCTGCGTGTTCCGCCGTCCTGTTCGTCAGGTGCAGCTATGGAGTACCCAGAGAGAATAACCGATTTTTATTAGTTGGCATCCGAATCATTATATAATGGTATATCTGTAAGTAATACAAAATACTGTTGTGTTTATGTTCTAGGTTGGTTTCTTTTTCAAACTATGTAAACGTCACTGACACCTGAACACTGGTAAACATGTTTTTACTCTTCAGGACCCTGTTATAGCCTATGAAAGCATTCTGAATAAAATGACCGCAAAGCAGTTTATTTGTTTGTGCATCCATATAATCTAGTTTGCCTTTAAAATGACATAACATTATTTTGCGTCACATGTATGTCCAGTTATGCGCTCATGTGACGTTATGTTAAACGTCATTGCCAATCATACTGCTTGTACTACTCGTGGGGTTTAACTTAATTAATATATCGATCTTTACATTTTTCCTTGTCGAAAATATTAAGGATCTGTTATAGAATACTGTCGCTCACTTCGAAAAGACTTTCACCTTTAACTGTACGCGAGTTTTTATAAATGAATAATAATCATGTTATTTGCACGAAGCCTTTTTTGTGCAAAATGTCTGAAGCAGAAAAATGTACGCAGTATTTTTTACAAAAGGCCGGATAGTCTAGAATGAAAACCGCAAACATACCAGCTACCAAATCCATCCTTATTTTGAGCGTGTTGTAAAATGAACCTTCGCGTAGGTTAAGTGAGAAGTTATCGTTCTTATTTATATGAAATACATTAACTTCGAATTATTGCGTTCGTGGCCAAGAAGTACACTTAGTTACCGTAAATTGTATAATTGTACTGCAAATTGTATTTAAAATGAAATGTTGAAATGTATGATGTACAATCGTTTAATTAGGATTGAAATATTTGTCGGATTAATTTTGTGTATTATTTATAGATGTCTTTCAAAACTCGCACTCCGTTAATGTAAAATTGATAACACCCTTTATCCGTCCTGTAATTGATTTAAAGCAGCGATGGACTAATGTGGTATCCTTTGTACAGTTGGACTCTAGAAGCAAACACAATCTCAAATGTATATTTCATTGCACAGGTAGCGATGATGGGGAGTTCAGCAGTGGTCAAGTTATTGTTGGAAAACGGAGCGGATCCGAACAAGCCAGACAATACCGGCACTACGCCCCTGCACGACGCCGCCAGAGATGGATTCTGCGACACTGTGCAGATTTTAGTCCAATATCATGCTAATTTAAATATGAGAGACCAATGGAATCGCTTACCAATTGATCTCGCTAGAGAACATGGACACCAAGCTCTCGTGGCTTTTCTGGAATCAGTATAATATAATATTAGGTTGAATCTATTTAAATTCAGTGCTAAACATTAGTCTAAATCAGCGTTTAAATATATAAACCGAATTGCTAATTTATGGAGACAGCATTACTTTTTCTTGTGTTTTTTATTTATTCATGTATTGAATGCATATAATTTTAGAAATACATTAACGGTTCAGTTCTTTAATTAAAATTGTAAACATTTGTAGAGTGATTCAACATCGATTATGACTCATATTTAATAAACCAATGTAGTACTTTGTACTATAAAATTTATTACAAAGGTTTATGTGTCGCGGAAGTTTGGTACAGCACGAAGGGAAACAGCCACTTGTATAAAGATAGCTTTTTATGACAGCCTTGTATATTGTATTTATGAAGTCATAAACTGAGCGATTAATAGAAACTTAAAATGCAGCCTGGTTACGTAATGCGTTTAATTGTGTTTTTACACTTTGCTCCTGTATTGATTTGGATCTCGTGCTGAGTTAAAGCATCAGTTTAGTTGATGTGAATGTCTATCGGTAAATACATTATAAAGTATTTTTTTTATAAACTGATCGCACTATGACCGATGGACTAGGTATTCAGAACTATGCTTGATGTATTCCAGGTATCGGTAGGATATACGTACGATTGTACATACGACGTGGTAGCGTGCATGAGGTTTGATGAACCTAATTTGAAAATGTTGGAATAAAGTACGAAGTGGTTATTACCTTTCAATAGGCTACGTCACAGAACCGTTTCACTTCGGTTAATTTGATTAGTCAGTAATACTCCGGACAATTATTGTACATCCTTGACAATAATATAGGCCTAATAACAACTGTATTTTTCCACCGCTTTTCCTTGTGGTATGATATGATAGTTAGCCTAATAGCCTAACCGAGCCAAATGCAGTAGTATATAACTTAGTAATTACTTTATATATGGTTCTGATTAAGGTTGAAAATCTCTAGATTACTGATGGTAAATGTAATGTAAAGCTTTGATAACCTGAAAAGTGCGTTTGATTAATCAAGCCTATTGGTGGACATTGTATTGGCAACTGGCGGATTTTTAAACGGAAAACAAATAATTCAGAGTTCCACGAAAGATTAAAAATTTTATGTAGACTATATTAGTATAATGAAACTTTATAAATAAAGCCGTAACATCTCAAATTCGTTATAAAATTATAAGATGACTTCATTGCATTTTTCAAACACTTTTATCCAAAATGATTTAGAGTGCAGGGAGTTACAGTTTTATTTGTGTTTCCTAGGATTTCGAATCCACATTTTTACATAGCTAGCGCAGTGCTTTGCTGAGCTGCAGGAGCTCTAAGTAGGCTAGGTTACAAATAATTAGCCGAATTAATCATTTGCATTAGTGCCTGTTTAATGAAAGGGGCTCTAATTCTGCTGAATATCGCCATTATGGAAAACGCATTTAAGTGAATTTCACAGTATTACTAAAAATCAGATTCTTATATTTGCTAAGTGTATATCCAGGCCAAAAGAAAGTAACCGTACATGGCTCAATTATTGTTCGTTTTAATGGAGATTAGATAGATAGATAGATAAGATAGATGAGATAGATAGATAGATAGATAGATAGATATATGAGATGGATGGATGGATGGATAGATAGATAGATAAAGTGCACAGATACAAACCCACAGTGACAGGTTCAATTATGAGCAAAGACAGACACACTGCAAACAAGATTGTGCAAAAGTGAACTTTAACAAGCGAGGTAGGTACATAAAATATACATAGTAATACACTCTGTCCAGTTTCCGAACTGCCGTTTAAAATCTCCTTTACATGTTTATGTCATTAATTATCTGGAGAGGCGGCATGCCCTTCGTTTTGTTTTGTGACTTCAAGCACGAACGGGCGACGCCCATTCCCTCCGGCGGGTCACGCTGCTCAGGCTGCACCGGGAAGCGCCGCGCAAAACGCAGCTTGTGCCACCAAAAGGAGAAAAATGTCACCTTCCGGTTATTGACCAGGATTTCTCACAACGAAACGAGAAATACCCTAAATAAATATGCGTTATCGGGATAAAAACGACATACGCATCGAAAAACATGGTCCGAAACCCAAAGTATTAAATATTAAAACTCAACAAATGTCATCTTTGGGTTAGTAGATATAAATTACAAAACATTGCTGAGCAAGCCATTTCACGTGTGGATCGGAGCACTCAGTGTACTTTCTTAAGGGTTAATTATATTTTCCGAATTTCTTTTCTGATAGAAAACGTATAATTCATCATTTGAATGTTGAATGATTTTCAGAGTTTCAAAATAAGTTTGGGTTTAAGACTAAAGAACCATTACAATGATCTCTAGAAGGGGTAATCAGAGTGGTTAGCTGAGAAATAATATACCACGATTTGCCTTCATCCGTGGTTCATAGCATGCAAGCCTTATTTCAGTCACAAGTAAGGCTGTATAATTTATCGCCAGAATGACAGCCGAGATGCACAATGACAAACCTGACAACTACCTTTTTTAGTCATTAGTTCAGGATACTCATTTTTATGAACAGGACCATACATTGGGGATCAAATGGTAGTAATCAAAGAAATACAAAATTATGCAAAGTGAATTTTATTCGTTATAATTAGTCGCCGTACAAAGCGTTTGTTATTAATGCACATTCAAGTCAGATGCTCAGTTGTAAGGGAGTGCCTCGGAAGTATCTACTGTAAAACTGGAATTGCGAGACGTCAATCAAAACCTGGCAAAAAACACAAAAACGAAGAGCCGTTTCTCCGACTTTGTTCCTTGTATGAAATCAGCAGCACGGGGTAAACGGCTCATTCTAGCTAATACGCGTTTAAACCGTTCCCTCTATGTCAGTGCCAGAATAACCGTACAGAGGTTACCATGCAGCATTTGAGCAATAACGTGTTTATGTATATAAAAAAATCAAGGCAGCATCTTCAATACTACATTTTACGGAGCCCCTGAGGGTATCTGTGCCAAAAAACTCGCACCCACGACGTGCTTTCCTTTTTGCAAAATTTTGCAAAGATCCCTTCAGGGGCTCCGTAAAATTTCTAATGAATACTATACTTAGAGATAAAAACCCCATTGATCTGAGAGGAAGGAAACGAGCAGACAGACGTGCAGACAAAACGGCAATACTTCTTCTAATCGGTCAAGCGGCGCGCGGCCATGGTCGGGGTCTGCATGCCACGTGACGGCGCATCGTCCTTATTGCTTCGGAAGCATTATGGAAGCTTGAGCTGTGGACTGAAATAAAAACCCGTCATCAAACAACAATAATAACAGCGTAAACGCACTAAGTAGTGAAAAAACACTGTGCCCTTTAAATGTGATTCTTACGTGACAACTGTAACACGTCATAGCTTAATCCCAACTTTAACCGATACCGAATAACTTCTGGGGCATGTGCTATCTGTCTGGCGCGAGCAGGCATTTATTGTATCCGTGTGGGCAAAGTATTAACTTACTATATATCAACTAACTGTCTGCTGCGTTTGGAGGTCACGGTGGTGCAGCGTTACTAAAGACTCAGCGCATTAAGGGAGGTTAATCTGCTATGAAACTGGCACATGCTTGCACTTGTGGGGGGGGGGGGTGGGTGACACGGCAGGTGCCGGTTTGGAAATCAGGCCATGTTGACGTGAAGAAATATGTCTGGATTCTTTAATCTGATAATTGCAGAAGAGGGATATTAGACCGGTGCTGATTAACTATGGAATTTCAGACAGTCAGGTTTTTTCCAACGTACGCCGGAGTAATTTACCCCAAATAAAAACAGAATAATGATGATACAGTGGTAAAAATCTGTTACGTCAAAGCCGTGATAAACATGACCTGGGATTGCTCGTTAAACTTCAACATAAAATAATTAAGCTATAATTGTAAGCTCTTTCTCCCAAATATATGCAAATAAACAAAAAAAAAACAAGTTCATTACCTTCTGACACAGCAAACCATGTTAATCATAGGAATAATGCAGAAATCTGAAGTGAGTTAAAGTACTTCCCTCTCCAGCAGAGGGTTACTGACCGCGGGCACTTACCCGCTTGCAGTCGATAATCCCGGACCAATCCATCATAGATATGAGGGGAATGGCAGAGAGCAGCATGCTGCTGGCTTTGCTGGCGTTCTCCTTCATGGTCTTCAGCACGTTGTCCACACAGACCTGTTACACATTGAGTCACATGGCGAGTCGAAGTGAAAGTGCCTGAATTATCTTCAGCTATATGATCCATGGCTCATATACCAAGATGAAACTTCAGTCCTGTCGGTCATAGTGCAAGACAACGGTAATAAACGGAACATAAATATGTTAAACGCAAAATTCAGAGACATAAAACAGAGGAGCAGTTTAAAATGTAGTTAAAATACAGTTTTGCAAATGGACAATGAAACAATCTAGATGAATGTGCAGTGAATAGATTTTGGTGAGAATTTTTTAAAAGGCTCGTAATGGTGTATCTGGTGGGAGGGGTGCATTTAAAAAGGGGGGGGGGGTCTTGTTGGTGCCAAAGTTGTTAAACTTCCCCATTACAGCAGCTGCCAGTCCACACTGCACAAATGTCCACTGTCTCCCCGCAGCGCCCCCCAGTGAGAGGGCACAGGGCTGCAGGCGAACATGAGCGGCGCAGGGACGGCATCTGGACCGCGACGGGCCGATAAGGAGCAGCCTGAACCTGCAGGACGGCACACATCCGTAAAAAAAAGCCACGGGGCAGAGTCTGGTGCAGGACGGGCCATATAGCTTCAGTGACGCGCTGAGCAGTACTGGTTTGTCAGCCATACCAGTCACTTTCACTTTCAGTTCGTGTGGCTTTGCACAAACTGGATCACCAGACCCCGACAGATCATACGGCTTTGCGGGTTCGGACAATGTGACTGTGATCAGAAGGTTGCTGGTTCACATCCCCTGATCGGCAGAGTGATTTCACCATTGAGCAAAGCCCTTACTGCCACGAGTGCTCCAGAGACTGTCTGACCTTACATTCTTAAAATAAAAGGAGAACGGATGACGCTTTGGATGAAAACAGCTGCTAATTAAGTAAAATGTGAACAGTGATGATGTTTTCACCTAATGTACAATGTGTGCTGGCCAACACACATGCAAGGAAACAAAACCATCTAAAGAATAACCATATGTATATGGTGAGGGTGATTTATTAAGTACATTTTTACATTTTACTTTCCCTGGAGCAATTTGGGGTTAAGGGCCTTGCTCAGGGGCCCAACAGTGACATCGCTCCACCGACCCTGGGATTTGAACTGGCGACCTTCTGATCACAGGCATAGAGTCCTCGCCCCGCTGAGCACACAGGTTTAGTAAAACGTGTTTGACCCACAGCAGGCTATGAATGGGATACAGAAGAGCCCCCGCCAGCTGGAGCCGCGGCCTGGGGAGGGCTGACCCGGTGGCCTGGAAGCTGAATCACAGTGACTCAACTTCCAATGGCAGCTGCCACCCCCAGGCAGCCGTGGATGGAAGGAAGGACAGAAGGAAGAATGTGACGGAAGTGTGGTGTGGGCGTTTCAAAAGCGGGGGGGGGGGGAAGGAGGGGCACCCAGGGGTCAAGTACAGTAAGATACGTAAAGGCATGCAGCGACTGGGTCTTTCAGGGAGGGGGGCGAGTCTCGCCAGCTTTTACTGCAGTTAAAAACCAGATAACTGAGGAGTTGCATTTTATTTGTATATCATTTTCAAATGTCATTTTGAAAGTTATGTATTTTAGTTTGAGGTCAAGTTTCAGTAATTTTATTTCTAAGGATTAATTGGGACTTGTAGAGCTATTTTACGAGGATCCTACACATATTCACAGTGCAAATTATGTACTAATGACCTCAAAACGAGCAAACTAAGGTCCAGACATTATTATTGGTAATTAAAGATAAATAAATAGTTACTTGAGCTAAACGGTATTCAAAAACAGCAGTGTTTGGACACAATATTTATGGTTTAGGTGTAGGTGTAGTTTTTTTAGTTTTGCATGTCATTTCCATTTACGAGAACATTATTTTTGTTCGACAATAACCCAGATTAGGTGGGGGGGGGGGCATCGAGGCACAAACATTATGCAGAGAAACGGGCAGAGGCAGGCTATGTGGTGTCACTGAGGTGCAACATCAGCGTTAAACGTTGGGGGGGGGGGTCACGGTCAACTATCGGGGGCTTATCTGAGAGGAGCCTAGCGCACTCGGCCTGCCTCACCGCTGAACAGAGCCACTGCGACCCCCCCAGGCCGGGCCTGTGTGCCGCCAGTGTAAACAGAAGGAGCAGGGAAGCAGGTAAGCAGGGAAGGCGCACCTTACGCAACGCGGTGCGGCTCCCTTCCGATGAAAAGGGAAACTGTCCTGTGAGCCGCAGCCTCACAGATCGCGGCTACATCTTGCTAGGTCATCGGCCAGAGCGTCGCGCTCGTGCCTGAAGATACTATCTGCCTTCCTGAGCCGCCGACTCCGGGCACCGGGTAGCAGGCGCCAGTCCCCATTTCTGCGGGAATTCCACGCTTTAGAGCACGACTCTCCTTGGAACACTGCTGCTCTCCTCAGACGGCCTCGCCGACGCTGCGTTACGGCCACATCTTAACTCCCCTACCACACCGTGTACATCTTTAATTAAATGCCGTTTAAAAAAAAAGCATTTGGTTTAATCTTATTTGAATCACAACCTTCAACATGTGCTTTTTAACGCGCAATGACTTTACAGTACCTGGAGCAATGAGGGTTAGGGGCCTTAGTGTAAACCACAGTGTTTGAACCGGGAGATTTGAACCTTCTGAACCCAGACACCTTCTGAACCCAGATAAACCTCCACGGGCAGCTCATCAGATACCATGGGTGAACGAATGTGTTAGAATGAAGGCCTCAGGGACCAGAATAGTGAATAGTGAATAGTGACAGGGTGGCGCGTGCATGCAAATCTAGCGTGCTCTCTCTCACCCATACACGCATGTGTCTGCACACACACACTGCCTTGATTTTATGGGTTCCAATGTTACGCAAACACCGCTAGGGATTGACGTTCCAGGATAAAATAAGAACCACAGCAGACTAGGAGCCATTACAGGGAAAAACCAGCTGGAACTCAGATGCCCCCCCTCTCCACCCAGCCCCACCCCTGCCCCCCACTCACCGCCTCCTCATGCTCCTTCCAGCAATCATAGTCTGTCGCCATGGCAATACTGGCGTAGCACAGACCGGCCTCATTGGCCAGGACCACCTCTGGTACGGTGGTCATGTTGATGACGTCGGCGCCCCACTGGCGGAACATCAGGCTCTCGGCACGGGAGGAGAAGCGGGGTCCCTCGATGGACACCATGGTCCCTTGGGGGTGACACTTCACCCCCAGGCCCTGTGCCACCTCCAGAAGGACCTGCAGTGGACAGCAAGCCAAGGAAAAGGGTGATGGGAGGGATCGGGATTCCCTTGTGGGCGGGATTACTGTGTGGGATCAATGAGCTTATTGGCTGCCCTGAAGCTAAGCAGGACTGTGATAGGCAGCTGATAGTAGTCCGACACCTGAGACCAATCCCATGATTCATTGCACCCCAATTAGCATGACTGGTCTTGCCAAGACCACAAGTACGATCTTTCCATTCTTGGTACTGAGATTTACCCACTGCTATAAACGATGGTTGAGGGTTGCACTGGGAATGCTGGCAAACTATCATCGCAGAAGTGACATCACAGACTCACCTGCCTGGTCCTACTGCAGAAGGGGACGGCCATAGGAATGTGGCACACCCCGGGGGGGCTTGCAGGGCTTCCATCATAGAAGGTCTGAATCCGTTTGGTGGTTCTGACATGGGGTGGGGGAGGAAGGAGAAGTAAACAAGAAAGAACTGATGCTTGCCTGAGTGCCGCTATCTCCATCTCACCGCAGCGCCAGTAGCGACATTGTGCTGGCAGCAGATAGGGCTCTGAAGGGATCAGTCACGCTCGAGAAGCTCTCGCACGCAGACACGCATGCCGGCAATGTGACGCCCTGCAGCAGACAGGAGACGGGGCCTCCGTGGGCCAGCCGGATGCAGGATAATTAACCCCCCCGCTTTCTCCGTCACACCGAATCGCCAAACTGACGAAATGATCAGAACACACGGCTCTCCCTGCGCGGCGTCCGGCGTAACCTTGGTGTGCCGCCGCCCCTCTTACCCGCACCGCCCTCGGTGGATTTTTGAAACAAACCGCCGCACGGGCTTCCGCGCAAAACACGCTCAGCCAGAATGTCCAGGTGAGGGGGGCCGCGACCGGCCCCCACACAACAGCCGCCACCCAGATCCAGCTCTGCCAGCCCCTGTGTAAACACACTGTCCTGGCACCCTGCCCTTCTTGAAAACAAAACCCCTCCCCATTTTGAGGCTTAAACATGAATGCGGAAGATGATAAAAAGATCAGAACTCCACCCCTTTGACCAGGTTGTGGGTTCGAGACCCATAGCAGAGAGATGAGTCATCTCACCATTACGTGTCTGTGTGTCTCATGGAGAGCAAGACAGGATTTACAGAAAACATTCAATTTCCTCGCGGGGTGGGGGGGGGGGGGATAAGGTACTGCTCTTCAATTTTAAACAAGGGACTTTTGTGACATTCATTCGGCGACTGCCCGTCACCAAGTCAGGGTGACAGTTGGTGGCATGAGTATTCGGGTGTGGCCGTCGGTGTTCATCACAGGCCAACCCTGAGGGAAGCGAGCCCCTCCTACGGGAGAGACGCGGGCGTCACGCCGAAGATGGGCGGGGCCCGCTTAAACGCTTTCATTGGGCGTTTCCGTGGTGAGGCGGAGGGAAGCGCGCCAGCAATCTGCTGCCAAACCACGTGGGCACTTTTAATCTAATATTTACGGCACAAAAATAACACCAAGTTAGAGCAACACTTAGCTTGAAAAGTGTGCCGATGTTGTCGTTTGCTGTAGGCGCCTTTCACAGATCTAGGGCTGCCACTAATGACTATTTTTCTATCGATTAATCTATCGACTATTTTACCGATTGGTTCATTAATCTAAGTGATTAATTCTCTTCCCGAAAATCAAATAGACCGTTTAATTTTATTTTATTAAATTCGGTTCGCAGAGCTCACCACATGCGACTGTTTCGGCAGATCATGGAAGCGATGATGCCTTTCCGCACTGAAGAATGGAACAGCTCAGCAACCGCGACACCTTTTAAAAGAGGAGATATTGTAGGTAAACAAAGCAAAAAGATCCTTGGTGTAGCGCTGCTTTTTGCTGATTAAAGTCTGACTTTTTTTTGTGAATACAGTTTTCCTTATTTCACGAATAATTTTTTTTAATTTAGTCCCTGTTTACGGCAATAACGCTGGTCCCAACAAGCACAATGCGCACAAACACACACTGGCACAGTCAATCCCAGATTTTACCCTACAAATTTTCTCAAACACTTATTCAATGGAGTTTCCAAAGTAGCAGGCAAAGTAAGAAAGCTCTCCGTACTGATGATAATTTAATAAACACGAACGAACAACACTCACTGGGTCATCGACTACATCGATTAATCGCGACAGCTATACGCAGATCGAGATGGGCGAATCATAAACACGTCCGTCTGGCCTGGAATTATGGGAAACCCTCATTAGATCTGGAAGCCCAAAGTGGACAGATGAGATGGGGTTATATGACGACTACCCCTAGGGATCAAAATGCAAATAAATTATGATAAACCATCATGTCATTACTATCAATATAAAAAGATGATATATGGAGAATTAATTGTATAATTACCACTGTTTGTTTTCAGGCCTAAAGCTATTGGCTATTCTCTTGCTAATCCAGAAGACAGGCTTATAGAGATTTTTATCAAATATTTACATACTACCATAACTCACAAATTAAACACACATAGTCCTGTGATCTGTTCATGCCTAATAGGGTGTCAAGAGGATATTAATTTGGGCAATGCGCCAGAAGAGGAGGGGCCCAGAGTGACTCAGTAAATCAGGCCACATGCTGGCATTAGTCAAATGATTCAGCACAAGTCCAGACATGCCCCTGCAAGCTGAGCACCCAGACCTCACCGCTGGAAGAAAGGGGGAGCTGGTCTGTCGCCGCAGTAACGCTTCCTCATCTGCGATGACTGTTCTGGGAACGCGGCCGAAAGATGCCACTGATTTTACCGACGAGGGTTTTTTTTTTTACGCAGTCTGCAGAGACAGCAGGTTTATCAGATTTTAGTTTAAAGGGACAAGGAAATTAGGGCAGAAGGAGGTGATGTTGGTATCGCAAGGCGCTGTTCCGCGACAAAAAAGCCATGCGACACTAGTGTCTTACACACACACACACACACACACTGGTGCACAAAAGGACACCTGGAAACATAGAAAAATCTCTCCAGCAGCCTTGCTGCATTTAGGAAAACCTCTGGTATGTGTACGGGGGGTGGGAGGTCAAATCAAAATCTGGAAGAATAGTAGTCTCATTTCCTCTTTACGGAGCAAGTGTGACGTAAACAAAACTTAAATCAAAACAGCATTTCCATGGCAGGAATAGAGAGAGAGGAAGTAGGATTGGGGCTGAACAAATAAACAGAATAAGAGGATCTCTAATGAAAAAGCAAGCGACCGTCTCTATAAAACAATAAGGAGGAACATAAACGTACTGGGGAAAAAATATCCCAAATGAACACTGGAGGCCAAAATATACACAACTGGGGTAGTGCAAGACAAAAAAGCAAGGAAAGTCAGAGAAGATGTTGAGGATGAGGGGATTTAACAAGTATTTAAATGGGGAAAAGTGCAGGCTAGCGTCAGATAGCGAAGCACAGCAGCCGGGATGTACTGTTTTTAAAAACTGGAATGACTTAAAGACGGAAAGGCATGTTGCTGTCAAACAGTGCATCCGTGATGTCACACTGAAATCCAGCTTCCCAGACTGCAGATCCTAGGAACCCTTGGATGATTATGGTCACTGGTGATCACTTCAAAGTCAACGTTCAAACACACAATGCAGTAACAGCCCCCCCCCGAACGCGCGATTGGCCGTTATTAACGCAACAATGCCGCTCGTCCGGATCGTCCCTGCAGAATCTTCTACGCTGCCAAGAATGTTAGTCAGTCTGAAAGGTACAGTTTGCCACCTTGTGTTGTGTAACATCAAACTTCAGTTCCCTTATTAATTCCCACAGGTCAAACAGGTTCAGTGGCCTTATTTTTAAGTTAAAACCGCTAAAGTCTTCCTTATATGGCATCACTGGATCAAACGAGAGTCACAACTAACTCAGTCACAAATTAGAGAGTCACAAATATGTTTTATTAACTAGGGAAGAACTAAAATCAAGTCTTCAATATCCCTATGAAGATTGGTATTTAAATAACCGTTGGAAATAAATTTCCATAGCGACTGCAAAAAAGCTTTTGGCAGAAACTGTTTCTGACTATGCGGAAAGCAGACATATGTACACAGGGCCAGTAGAATCGCGGCGACGGATCCCCAGGACACTGGGCGCCAATTTAAGTGTCACGCAGAACCCCAGATTTCAGGAGAGTAAAAGTTTTGGGGCAAGCAAATAAATGCTCTGCGGCCGCTGTCAACGCAATTAAAAGAAAACAAAACGCCATGACAACATGGCCCAAGGGTTACGCTGTAAAGCGGCAGGCAAACGAGCGATTAAAGAAATAAAAAAACAAGTAAAGAGAGACGGTGACGTAAGAGCCGCTCCCTGCATACCTGTCGATAAACTGGTCGACCAAGACGATGTCACCAGGCTGGATCTCCTCCTGGAGAGAGCCACAGGCGGTAGTGACCAAGAGATGAGTGCAGCCCTCCTCTTTCAGTGCCCAGATGTTGGCTCTGTAGTTCACGTTGGAAGGCATTATCGTGTGCTGCCTGCCATGCCTTTAAAGGTGGTGGGGGGGGGCAGGGGGATAGGTCAGCGAGGGGAGAAAAACTTCCTAGAAACGTTTATTCTAGCAGCACACAAAATACACCAGACACTATTCCATTCACCTACACCCTGGTACGGTTAATCAGATGAATGAAGCCTCACTGCCACAAGAGGGCGCTGTTACTTAGAAAACAGATGTCATCCTCAACAGCTCATCACCAGAGAGCAAGACACATTCCATCATTCATTACCTCGCCAGCAGTACACATTCGACGTTTTTAATCTTCCCCTGTATGAGAACATCTGAAGGCTGAGACAAGAGGGGAAAAAAGAAAACCATTCATGAGATGTATACAATATATCTGCAGTGTTGTTCCTCAGCACCTGTCCTATGGCCAGAGTCACCACCAGATGCATCCAGACACAAACCTCCACCTGGGTGTGAACGGGTCAGTCTGGCTGGTGGTGTGTGCTTAAGTTTAATGCCAATCAGCAACAATGGCTATATAAAAAGGGTTAAATAAATAAATAAATAAATAAGTGATTCGACAAGAAACTTTAAACAGGAAAAAGATAAACAAAAACAGAATTTACCAAAGATTCTTTAAATTAATGTTTGATAAAAATTCCAAAACTTCATGGGCTGGTACCTTATTAAAAAATATCCACCAGACGGTTTTGTCGGTAAAAATCGCTGCCTTGTATTACACAGAGCAGAACAACAGAGTAAAATACAGGCCAGATTACAAAACGGATATGTTGGGGGCTCTTTGTCTGGCTGGTGGCTTTGGAAGCATTTTTCTGCTTCGCTATTGGTTATTCGCCACCTCAGGATTACTCCCTTTCCCCAAATTACGCCGATGACTCAATACCGGCACCGAATCTGCCTCCATTCCACCCATCCGAGATGGAGGCCGCAGCAATCTGCTTCTACAGGACAGGATATATCCTGTAACGATGAATCATATCTGCACTCTAACATCACTGCAAACACCCACGAATAAACACCGTCTGCCTCAAGTTCCACTGGAACCAACCTTCCCAAAAGGCGTGTCCACATGCTTCTCAGTCCGTCCTTCCAGAATGTCCGGGTCGTCAAGGCCAGACCCTCCGATGATGCCGATCTGGACACAGTGGGAAAAGCCAGCTCACAATCATCACTCTCCCTGCCGCGCTCACTGACCCCCCAAGTCCTGAACTTTTATGCGACTGAACCATGACCGTTAAATGAATGCAAAAACATGCAAATCCATGTTACTCACTCGATGCATTTGGGAGTTATTTCCCAAAGGCAAATAGTCACCTTGACAATATATGTTAAATGACAGCTGGAAAACAGAATGCCAGGTGAAAATCAAAGGAATGTATGTTTTAAATACATACATACAATTAAATACATACAAGAAGATGGTGGGGCTGGAGGTAGCAGTATCGTTCAGCAACTGTAGGGTTGCAGGTTCGAGCCCTGGTTTCTCCTGACCTCATCAAAGTGTCCTTGAGCAAGACACTGAACCCCCAATTGCTCCCGGTATGCAGGTTGGCACCTTGCATGGCAGCCTCTGCTACCAGTGTGTGTATGAATTGGTGAATGAGAGGCATAATGTAAAGCGCTTTGGAAAAAGCGCTATATAAATGCAGTCCATTTACCATTTACCAAATAATTTAAATATAAGAGGGAGGAGGGAGGGGCTGGGCTCAATCCAAGGGCTATACACTGAGCCAGAATCACGCAATCAGTGACAGCTCAAGGGTATGGGACGCAAATACACTAATGTACTAATGTTTATTACACACGTACATACTGGTTTGTGGTAATGTGGCGTTTATAACGGCACTGCATAAACCCAGTATGAGGCACGACATGTCGGGCAACCAGCATAACAAGGGATTGAAACCCAGAGGACCAAAGTAACGGAGAACAAACCATAATCGTTATTTTAAGAAAACACGAGAAATATCCGATTTAAGTGCCGGGAACCCGAGGCAGCGTGTCTGCGGGATAGGACTTCGTGATCTGAAGGTCGCCGGTTCAAAGGGAGGGATGCCGAGTGTCGCATCGACGACAAGGTGCAGGGCTGACAGATCTCACGCACCTAGCGTGAGACTCACGCTTTCAGGCCCCAAAGCAAGAAATCTTACGATAAAATCTATATTATTGTATTACAAGCCTAAAACACCATAAATGTTGGGGCAGTTTGCAAACCCCATGTTATATGTTTATATATAAATGAGTGTGCAGACTTGTCTCGAATCGAAAATATCACTCTAGCCAGTTGGCCAAAGTTGGCAGCCCTGACGGCAAAAAAAAATGCCACTGCCGTGTTAAACTCGCCGCAGGGCTGCATTCCACATGGCTGTACCACCTTATCGGTTTTGTAAAATGCGGAAGTCAATCATTTCACTTCACAGGCAGACACCATGTGGTTGCAGTGGACCGTCACCGGCTACCCTAACCGGACCCGCTAAAGGGGAGTGAATTAAAAGATCGGAAAACCCTGTAGTTCCAGTGCAGCTCGTTACCTTAACACGCATAACAGCCGCCATGGTCACTGGTAAAAGTGTCGCATGAACCCGCCAGGATCGCTCTCTGTTGCAGGAATTACTTCCGGAATTATCGTTCAACTTTCTGACTCATTTCCAAAGTGACTGTCTGCGTCATGCCTACGTACAAAGGCCAGCAATGCATCGCCTTTGAAAGCTACTTACGTTTCCCTCCACGAACTTGACCCGCTTATATTATAATATACAATGCTTGGACTCGGGACTCGCAGGTCCACGTTCAAGTTCCACAGGTCATACCGCTTTTATTTTTACCTGGGAGCGATGCACTTAATCTAGTTTGGGTAAATCAATATTGAACTCATACCACCGTCAGATGTATTAGAAAATGTGCATTAAAGTATCGTGAGAAGCAGAAATGTAACCTAAGTGCAAAAAGGACCTATTTAAAAAAACTGTTAGACTACTATCACGTGATGCAAAGACACATTGTTTTAAAAAATTTAAATTGTACAACATGCCTGTCTCTTTTAACTGTGTCCTATAAGCAACTGACATAAGAGACGGACACGCCCGCAAATCCCGGCATTAACCTCAGGGCAACCAGGTGTCAACAAACTCACAGTCGGGGTTTTGAATGAAGTAGTCTGTCACATTGTGCATAATTTTGGAGAGATAAGTACCTAGAGAAGACTGTACTCTAGGGAACAAAACAGATGTCGCTATCTAGGACATTTCATTGAAGGCTTCAAGTAGACATTCCACAGATGGTTCATTCATAGCCAGAAAGCACACACCTCTGATAGAAATCAAAAATTGATTGTTACATCTCCTAGCTATGGTGGCCCCTAAGTGCAAAAATACGAAAAAATACAAGAGCGCAAAAAATATGCATCACGATCGAAACTTCGACAAAACCCGAAGTTGAGAGAACAATTGTTTTATTAATGTTTTTGCTTCCTAAATCTTTTTTGCGCTTTGTTAATGTCTTGTTTTGTACTTCAGGGCTATTGCACTCATCCCATGTCCACTGCGCAAGTGATATGTCCAGATTAAACGAGCATCGAAAAAACGTATTACTAGCATAACACAATACAGCAGTACGCTAGTTAGGCAAAACATTTGCTTATAAAACATCTGTTGCAATTCAGTCTTAATATTCATATGTAATAAAACATATCTTGTGGTCTTAAGGATGGCAAACAGTTCCACAATTAGGTCATGTTTATTTTCGCACTATTGCAGATGGTATCTGCACACTGCAGTCGAGACAGGTGTGTTCTCCGAGGTTTGTACGGTTGTTCTTGGAATGCCTCTCCTCGTGCCAGGATTCCCCGGGAACTGAATTGGGTGTGGGACGCACACCCAGTTTTCAATACATTTTAAAAGCATTTAAAACTGTCATTTACTTTCTTATAATTGTTTAAACACTGCAGACTCTTTTTTTACTATTACACAAACAATCTTGATGTAGGAGGACACTGCATTGAGAGACTATCTACTGTGAAGTCTGGTAGTTTGTTTGGGAGTGTCTGCTGACAGGATTAATATGAGAAGCCAACTTCTCATCAGAATATGAAGCAGAGAGAAGAGCCAGCACAAGGACAGTAACACAAGGTGAAATGAAACAGGACTGTACAGGTCTGTAAGACATATATCTTTTAAGCTCAGTTAATAAATTTCACATTAAGACACTGCTAGAGGTTTGAAAATGTACCCCCCAGATAACTTAGGCTGGAAAAAAATCTGCATGAGGTGAATGGGGGGGATCAGAAAACAGCAGAGTGCACTGAGGAGATCATTTTTAATGATAAATATATACATGTGACAAAGAAAGAGGAGGACGTTGGCGTCAGAGTTCCTTGCTGTCCATCTTCGTGTTTAATGGTGCCCGTGACTCACAGTCTCAGGAAGATCTGGAATAACCTCCCCTGTTTCCAGAACAGTGTCTCCCTGTGAGGAATCCAAAACCAGCAGTCAGACTTGGCACCACTCATGCCATTGCAAGGTTTTACCACAAAAGATGGCCAGGAAAACCTTACATTTACAGCTAACATAATCGGCACCACTGCATTACAAAATTAAATACAGCCGATTAGAAGGAAAATACTTACAGGAAACAGCCTTGGCTTCAACTCAACAATACCGTAGGGTCTTTTCTACAACCAAAGACATAACTACTGTAAGTTGCATGTGAAAGAATCCACATTCTAAAGGTTTTGTGCAAAGGGACATTTGCTGCTGTAGCAGACTCAAACCCCCATCAACAGGTTATTTTAACATATATTTGCATAATTATTTACACACACATACACACAACCTAGAATAAACTAACTTTTCGCCAAGCGCAGCGTGCATTACACAGCACTGCTCATTCTTTTACACTCTTTTATTTACTACTACGTTCAAAGAAGTGATAGCAACCGGTCATGTGGAAACTTACCGCTACGTGATACTTGACATAATAGTGCACGATCCAAGCCGGGATCAGCAGCCGTGTGAAAGTGAAGATTCCTGCATTATACACTTTGAACGTCTGAAAATAACAATAAAAGACAAACACGTAAACAAAAGGAAGTGTGGCTTATTGTCCTCGACGTATTATGACAAGTGCATCCTGATAGGTGTTATTTTACGGTCAGGTGGACAATCAATATTATTTTCAAGCATACTGCACGTTCTTTACAAGGTGTAAACTTTTACACCTTGCTGCTGTAACAAATGATTGCACACAGCAGCTGTCACAGTAAAGATCGCTGATTTGTTGACCAGTCACTATTTACTCCACCTACCACTGTCGGCAACCGATTTTCACGGCCATGTCAACTGGGAGAACGGAACACGCGTACGCATTGACACCAGTAAACTCACGTAGAGCCTCCACAGACTTTGCGGCTCCAAAAAGCGGGACCAGAATTTTGCCACGGGTCCGAGCGGTTTGGGCTCAATGACAGGCTCGCGGTGACTGAGCTCCTGGTCTTTCAACCATTGCCTTCTTAGTTTCGTCAGCTGGTCCAAACGAAGCTTTTCGTCCGGCGTATAACCTGACATGCTGTAGACGTGCAAATTCGCAAAACAGTTTCACTTATTAGATAACACAGTTGATAGGAAGGACGGCATTAGCTGAAGCCCGCAACCTATTGAGGTCACTGTCACTGATTTACTTCCGGTTACCTGACTCAGAATAACTTCCGGTGATTATACGGCTTACTTCCGGTGTCACTGACGCAGAATAACTTCCGGTGATTACACCGCTTACTTCCTGTCTTACTGAAGTCATGTTTTCCGGAGCACGACTTCTGTTGGGCAGGAGGGCAATAACAGCCGTCTCTTTGACTAACCGCGGTGTGCAAAACAAACCTCGAATCTGTTGAATTGCATACATTTTTCCAAATAAATCATCGATTCATCTTTTTTTTCACAAACATAAGGTGAATATCATAAAATCATTTATATATAACCAAAATAGATCAAAATAAGTTGGGCTTTATGATACACGAAACGATTTTTGCATTTTGTTATCAAAAACAGTTCCTTTTTAAAATTATGACCCAGAAAATAAGACGTAACATGTTAAGTCATTTGTCTGTATTGAAATGCTGATGCATCCGTGGGTAATATAGATAGCAGTAGCTCTAGCTGTCATCTGCTCTGTTCATAACAGAAACATATCTAGTTGTCAGCACAGAAAGGGAAATGTCAGCGTACACAATCTCATCCAGTCCCTGTCATCAGTTCAGAGCAGGTGGGTGAAGTTGGCCAGTGAAACTAAGGTTCATTTAACCAGTATAGTTTCACCATACATCAAAACACCTCTTTACCTTATTTTAAGAGGCAGTAAGCAATATAAGAACTTAAATCCGAATGTTCCAATTTTTTAATTGTTGTAACTTAATTTTCCTTTAGTAAGAGTGACTCGAAATTGCTGCGGGGCACGCTGCTTTTAAAATCATCTGGGGGTTCCATTAGCTTCACCCATCAGGGGGTCAGAAAACGAGATAGACCCCCCTTCCACTTGTCAAACACTACAACTGCCCTGGTAAATTCAAGGCCAAACGAAGTGATGCAAACGGGACAGCAATGTTAAGGTGTAGATTACGGATTTTCATTCAGATAAGGTGTCAGAAACCATCTGAGCACATGGAAATCAGATTAAAGAGCCGGAAGTGTATATGAGGCAAGTATGGCACAACACTGTAAGATATTTATTAGCTAAGGATACATGGTACAAAGCTGCTTTGGCCAGATGTTTGGTAAGATCAAGTGGGCTGTTTTTAAAAGTGTCCCCCTGAGTCTTAAGCTTTCACAACTGCGTGATTATGTCATTACCATATCATTTGCTGCCATGTTTATTGTTGACTTTGACCCCGACTGGATGACTCTTTGATGGACATCATAATCAGAAAATCGGTGACACATCTGTGTCAGACTGCATTCCTGAGAGGGCTAGCAAATCCACAACAACTGTTCATTCAGTCAGTCGTTCTTTTTTCTGTGGTTTGTTAGATAAATTTGCATCCAGAGTGTTGTTCCTCAAACCATTTTGGAAAATATTTGGGGTATAATTCACCTTATTTTTATAGATTCATGAAAGTCAAGCTACAAGAGTTAAATAATAGTTAATTTATTCTTCGGCACTATGTTCAGAAAAGGGTTCACCTCCTCTGGGGTTACCACAGACAACCAACTCTTAATGGAAGTAGATAATTGCACTTCTGCTGGATGATCACACTGCTGTTCTTGAATGATCACACTGCTGTTCCCAGATGATCATGCTTCTGTTCCCAGATGATCACACTGCTGTGCCTAGATGATCACACTGCTTATCTTGAATATTCACACTGCTGTTCCCGGATGATTATGTTGCTGTTCCTGGATGATCATGATGCTGTGCCTAGATGATCACACTGCTTAACTTGAATATTCACACTGCTGTTCCCGGATGATCATGATGCTTGTGCCTAGATGATCACACTGCTTATCTTGAATATTCACGCTGCTGTTCCTAGATAATCACGCTTCTGTACCTGGATGATCACACTGCTGTTCCCGGATGATCACGCTTCTGTACCTGGATGATCACACTGCTGTTCCCAGATGATCATGCTTCTGTTCCCAGATGATCACACTGCTTATCTTGAATATTCACACTACTGTTCTCAGATGATCACACTGCTGTTCCTGGATGATCATGCTGCGGATGCTGGATAATCATATTCCTGTTTTTAGATGATCACTGTGTTATCACTGGATCATTACCCTATTAATCACAGATAATCTTGCTGTTAGTGCTGGTTGATGATTATTCTGTTCACTCTGAAGAAGGATCACACCTATCCTAGTTTTTTTTCCTAGAAGCTCTGAGGCCAGAAGACAAATTTAAAAATAGTGAATGAAGATTAAATACCTTACTATTAATTGCGTATATGTGATATGACATACATCAGTCTGAACAGTTGGAATGTCCTTCTCAAGTGTCTAACTTTCCTGCACCATTAATTACTACACATCAGCAACTGGTTTATATTTAAAACACATTGGTAGATTAAAGAGAGTCAGGATCACTTGGTGTTTTGCATTATTAGCTTTGTAGCCCTTCACTGGGCTTGAGGTGTGAATTCCTGTGCGAGTCTGACCAAATCATGTGGGATCCTGACAAGATCATCTGTTTGCAAGACACATGCAGGAAGGGTTAGATCAAATGCAAAGTGAAATGATCCTTTATTTGCAATTTGCACAGGTACATTGCAAAGTGTTTTACATATCCCATATTATTCCTGTTTATGACAGACACACAAATATATATGGTGCCGGTTAAAGGTTTGAACACAGAAAGCCGCTTACAAAGGAGAGTGATAGTGTCACATCACATGACCTGGTCACCTGACTGAAACACAGTCAAGAGGGTTTTGGAGAAGTTTGACCAGAGAGTGAATGAAAAGCAGCCAATGAGTGCTCAGCATACAGGCCTACACCACGTTCCAAATTATAATGCAAATTATGTTTTTCTCCGATTTTCCTAAATGGTCAACGCAAGTGACAGTCAGCATGATTTTCGAGTCATCGGGCATTGGAGTATAATTCGAATGTTACTGAACAAACCTCCCAATGATAACAGTATGTTTTTCAAAAAAAAAAAAAAACTTAAAATGCACTGTTCCAAATTATTATGCTCAACAGAGTTTCAAAACATGGTCATTTGTTGAATCTGCAGAATTAGGAGGTCACATTTACTGAAATCAAAAGTTATTTCAATCAAAAACATCTTAACAGGTTAAGTTACATTTTAACATAGGACCCCTTATTTGATAGCAGCTTCACAATTCTTGCATCCATTGAACTTGTGAGTTTTTAGAGAGTTCCAGCTTTCATTTCTTTGCAGGCTGTCAGAATAGCCTCTCAGAGCTGCTGTTTGGATATGACCTGCCTCCCCCACCCCTCCATAGATCTTTTGCTTGAGGATGCTCCAAAGGTTCTCAGTAGGATTGAGGTCATGGGAGGATGGGGGCCACACCAGGAGTTTCTCTCATTTTATGCCCATAGCAGCCAATGATGCGGAAGTATTCCTTGCAGCATGAGATGGTGCATTGTCATGCATGAAGATGATTTTGTTAGGGAAAGCACGGTTCTTCTTTTTGTACCATGGAAGAAAGTGGTCAGTCAGAAACTCATACTTTTCAGAGGTCATCTTCACACCTTCAGGGACCCTAAAGGGGCCGACCGGCTCTCCCCATGATTCCAGCCCAAAACATGACTCCACCACCTCCTTGCTGACATCACAGCCTTGTTGGGACATGGTGGCCTTCCACCAACCATCCATCTGGACCATCCAGGGTTGCATGGCACTCATCAGTGAACAAGACTGTTTGAAAATTAGTCTTCATGCAGTTCGGGGCCCACTGCTGTCCTTTATGCTGGCTGGCGGCTGAATAGAAGGTTTATGTGTAACTGCAAGCCTCTGGAGGATCCACCGCCTTGACGTTCATGGGACTCCAGAGGCACCAGCAGCTTCAAATACCTGTTTGCTGCTTTGTAATGGCATTTTAGCAGCTGCTCTCTTAATCTGATGTATTTGTCTGGCAGAAACCTTCCTCGTTGTCGCTTTATCTGCACAAATCCCTGCGTGCTCTGACTCAGCCACAAATCTCTTAGCAGTACGATGATCACGCTTAAGCTGTCCAAAGCGTTCAACTATGTCACGCTTTCGGCAGTAGAGAGATCCTTTTTCTTTCCAATATTCCTTGGAAATTATAGTCTGCTTAATAATGTGGAACGTCCTTCTTCAGTAGTTTTTACTTGAATTGGGTTCACCTGGCAAACTAATTATCACAGGCATCCAAGATTGATTTCAGTGAGCCTTGAGACACAAAATCATCCATTAGTTTAACTGAAAAACAAAATATTTAATCTTTTTGACACTTAAATACAATTCGCATAATAATTTGGAACGTGGTGTATGAGGGACCTCCTTCACGGCAGCTGGAAAACCATTCCAGAAGGCCCCCTTATCAAACTGGCATAGAGGAGACAGTAGGATCAGTCAAGCCCCTGGACCAATTGGGGTTAAGTGCCTTGCTGAGCCTTGCTTGGCATCACTCTGTCAACTACAGGACTTGAACCAGCAACAATATGAATCCTGAAGAGATACCCCCCCACCATTTTAATTAAAAAAATATATTTTTTTTGGTCAGTGCAAAATTCCATATATGTTACTTTATAGTTTTAATGTCTATAATTATTCTAAAATGTAGGAAATAGTAGAAATAAACCTTAATTTGACTGGTACTGTATGTATCTGCGGGAGAGGCTTGGGTCCAAGCACAGGGTCATTGATGTACCCAGCATCCCTGAAGCATTTACAGGAAGGGGAGGTCCTTGTCGAAGGGCCCAACGGAGACGTGACTATTCAGCCGAGGACGGGGGTCAAACCGGAACAGAGGCATGAACCAATCAGCCACGCAACACCACCAAGGTATTTACTCTGTGACCCTGGCCTGGACAAGTGACCAGAAGATGGATGTCTGGATATATAGACCATTTATGAATAGTGGCCCTCCTTACTGTCATCGGCAACCACACCTGCACAAAGAAGGAACTCATGGAATGTGTAGGACTCTTCATCTCTGCACCTCATTTCTTATCATTTATATCCTGTTTATGGTCACTTCCGTTGGCACTGCCATCCACAGAGGTCCCCAAACTACGCAGAGCCTGTGGCGGTCTCTGCGCCCTGCCCCCGTGCCCTGAAACCCAACTACAGCTCCTGGACCTCAAGCTGAGAATCTTAACGTCCGGGATGCAACCCAATGCCAGAAAGCCGCCGGGACAGGAAATGGGGCTCACACTGAAGGAAACTCCAGCAACGGCAGTTGCAAGTTCGGAGGATGACAGAGGCTATCCCAAAATAGCCTCCGTCCTGCTCAGTGATCTGGCTCATGAATGATGCCTTCAGACTGTGCATTGCAGCACCACAGACCACAACGGCACCTTCTACAGCAAATACCGAACCTCCACAAGTCAGGCTGCTGGGCGACCGGTGAGCCATCAGGGGTGACAGTGACAACTGTAGCACTGCCAATCGCTTAAGCGAAACTCAAACTGCACACACATAGATTCGCTAATTATGACATTTAAGGGGTAAAAAAAAACTCACGCGGTCTTCCATCTTCCAATCGCTTACCTTGGTCAGGGTCATTCTGGGTAGCATAGGGCACATGGCTGGGCCACGCCCATGATGGGATGGCGAGCTATCGCAGGTCACATGTCCAGAAAGGCATGCTCAGTAGGCAACTAAGAGATGCTGGTTAGCTTGCTTGTCTTCCAACTGCAAAAGGAAACTGAAGAACGTGGGAGGAACATGCAAACTCCCAAAACACAGAGTGGGCTAAGAGTCATCATTCCAGTCAAAAAACAGAAGAAGAAATGCTTGAAGATCCAGGCAAAAGTTTGCACATGTCAAGCTGCCTACCAAAAAGTGATATTGTAGCGTCACATGACCAAGCCACCTAACCCAAACACAGCAGAGATGGTTTTGGAGGAGTTTGACCAAAGAATGAAGGAAAAGCGGCCAATGAGAGCTCAGCGTATATGTGGGAGCTCCTTCGGGACAGCTGGAAAAGCATCTCAGGAGGCCGCCTCATGGGACTGGTGTAGAGGAGACAGGAGGGTCAGCCAGGCCCTGGAGCAACTGGGGTTAAGGGCTTCATTGAAGGGCCCAATGTTGGAATCACTCTGCTAACACAGGGCTTTGAACCAGCAACCTTCTGAGTCCAACCCACAGACTTGTCCCCTTCCTAACAAATTAATTTTTTGGTTTAGTACTTTCTTGGTCAGTGCAAAATCTCATATATATTATTTTATAGTTTTGATGTTTATAATTATTTTAAAATCTAGGGAACAGTATAAATAACCCTTTCTACAAGTTGACTGGTCCAAACTTTTGACTGGTACTGTAGATGGAACCATATGCTGCCATCGATGAAAATAAAATGTGACAAAATCAGCAAGGAATTAGTTGTGTCTTCATGCAAACACAGCTTATTTATAGTCCTTTATCCACCCCATTTTTAGGATTTACTGCAAGCCGTCACATAGAGCTGACTGCGCGGGTGCATTGGTTCAGTCCCATGGGAGGCTCATGTGAAGGCTGACTATTCATCCAGCCTGAAGTGTTACGTTACTCCAGGAATCGGATTGCCTCAAGCTTGCCTTGTAACCGGCTTCTGCAGGCACATTATAACCGTGAACCCCACCACTCGTGACCATGCCCCCGTACTTCATTCAGGTATATGGCTGGGAGTTTGCCCTATGTCATCCAGGGGATGCCTGGATGAAGGCGTCCATCATTGCACATTAACGCCAATGACTCTGCTAGAGATGCTAATGGTTGTATTAAACAACTAGATCCTTTTCCTAGATGGCACTGCAAGGCGTTGGTAGGGGTAGACCCAAGAGACTCGCCCTCCTATATCTATTGCGGGTTTGGATCGGCCGTAAGGCGTAGCCCGGACTGCACAGCAGACGGAAGTGCTTCGGATGGATGGCGTTGTGGCCGTGAAACTCAGTCCGCACGCTGTTCCTTCAGCAAATGCTAAAACCGTAACGTGAGCAAAGTCGTGGGTGAAAAACATAAACAAGCCCAGTGAGGGAACAATGAGCGGCTGAGGTTCGGTAACACATGCAAGGTCGTCTTCATTAGGTGTCCTCTATGATATTGTCTCTAACTCACAATGGAGGATGAACGCTGTTCAGCAAGAAAGACTTGCTAGTCGCGACTAACCGATTGAGTGCCTTTAGATGGAACATCTTGATTGAAGGTGCCTGTTAAGCCCCCCAATGTCAATGCTTTGGGGAGGACTGAATTTGGCCAACAATTTGCCCAAAAGTCTGTATCAATAAGGGGGGGGGGGGTGAGGGTGTGTGCAAGCTAGGCCCCGAAAGTCAGCAAAAGTCAGGCAGGCCGCCAACGCGCGTTACGTGGCGTCTCCAAAAGGCGCGCAGCTGCCTGTTGGCGCTTCTCGGATTTCCAAGTCCGTTTACGTTGGGAGGGCAGGTCTGCTATAAAAGCGATCTGTTTTACGGCAGCCCTCAGCATCCCATCCAACAGCGCAAAATCCTCAGGAGGAGGGTGATCACTAGCGGCACACCGTAGCGTGGCATACCTGAAGCACTTCCAGAATTTTCCCGCGTTCTTCTTTTAGCTACACAGGCTGAGCGCTCGCGAGTGAGGCTGTCCTGTCGAAGGCATGACGGCGGGGTTGGATGACATCAGCCCGCGTACCGGGATGGTCGTGGCCCTGGCCAGCATCTTCCTGGTGTTCGGGTTCATGTTCACCGTGTCGGGAGTTAAGGGCGAGACTCTGGGTGACGTCCCGCTCATTGCCATCGGGCCGGCCATCTGCCTGCCGGGAGTGGCTGCCATCTTCGTCGCCAATGTGACCAAGGGATGCACGGTGTCCCCCTTCCGAGACGGGTGGCTCTGTAAACGGGGACGGCCCAGACGGGTGGATAGCAGGAGCTGCGAGGATCTGAAGGCACTCCACAGCTGCAAGAAGGCCCGTTCTAGTGAGGATTCTGTGTCCACCATCACGGTGGGCGAGACCAGCCGTCTGGTTCGAGGTGTAGAGCGAGATGAGGTCTTACACTACCTACAGGACTGTTACCCTTCCAGCACCTTCCTTGAGACTTCAGACAAGTCGGGCTCCTATGCCCTGGACCAGCTGTGCCCTGGGCAGGAAAACACGCTCGACGAAACCGCCCGCTCCACCTCTGTTCAGGCGCCGTCTGACAGCATCGTAGTGTTCTCACGCTGCGAGAGCAACTGCTATGGGTGCTACTGCTGCTACATTCCTCCGCGGGACTTCAGCTGGGACGTGGAGACCATAGTCTGACTGGGGGAGGGGGGTGCTGCAGGAGGAATCCCAGGCAGACCCATAAGCTACTGATACCCACCAGAGGAAGGGAGAGGTAATCCAGCTCAGTGGGGGGGTCCATCATTATGGGTCACCCAAGGACGTTTGTGTTTTTACAAATCTCAGGGAAACTTAAAATTTCACTGTTTCAAAACATTGTGTTTCTTCAAAACATTCTCTGTGTGGAGTGTCTCCTCGATGTATTTCCATTTTGCTGTAAATTTTCAATTAATTTTTGTATTTACAGTGGAGGAAAATTATTTGACCCCTCACTGGTTTTGTAAGTTTGTCCAATGACAAAGAAATGAAAAGTCTCAGAACAGTATCATTTTAGTGACAGATAGCACAACAAAAGGAAAATTGAAAAAATAACTTTAAATAAGATAGAAACTGATTTGCATTTCATTGAGTGAAATAAGTATTTGAACCCTCTAACAAAAAAAGGCTTAATACTTAGTGGCAAAACCCTTGTTTGCAAGCACTGAGGTCAAACATTTCTTGTAATTGATGACCAAGTTTGCGCACATTTCAGGAGGAATTTTGGTCCACTCCTCTTTGCAGATCATCTCTCAATCACTAAGGTTGAGGCTGTCTCTGTGCAGCTTTGAGCTTCAGCTCCCTCCATAGGTTTTCTATTGGATTAAGGTCTGGAGACTGACCAGGCCACTCCATGACCTTAATCTGCTTCTCCTTGAGCCACTCCTTTGTTGCCTTTGCTGTATGTTTTGGGTCATTGTCGTGCTGGAACACCCATCCACGACCCATTTTCAGCTTCCTGGCAGAGGGAAGGAGGTTGTTGCTCAGGATTTTACGATACATGGCTCCATCCATTTTCCCGTTGATGTGGTGAAGTTGTCCTGTGCCCTTAGCAGAAAAACACCCCCAAAGCAAAATGTTTCCACCTCCATGCTTGACGGTGGGGACGGTGTTTCGGGGGTCATGGGCAGCATTTTTCTTCCTCCAAACACGGCGAGTTGAGTTAATGCCAAAGAGCTCAATTTTGGTCTCATCTGACCACAGCACCTTCTCCCAGTCACTCTCTGAATCATTCAGGTGTTCATTGGCAAACTTCAGACGGGCCTGCACATGTGCCTTCTTGAGCAGGGGGACCTTGCGAGCACTGCAGGATTTTAATCCATTGCGGTGTAATATGTTTCCAATGGTTTTCTTGGTGACTGTGCTCCCAGATACTTTGAGGTCATTAACTAACTCCTCCCGTGTAGTTCTAGGATGATTTCTCACCTTTCTCAGAATCATTGACACCCCACGAGGTGAGATCTTGCGTGGAGCCCCAGACCGAGGAAGATTGATGGTCATTTTGTGCTCCTTCCATTTTCAAAAAAATTGCACCAACAATTGTCACCTTTTCTCCCAATTTCTTGCTAATGGTTTTGTAGCCCATTCCAGCCTAGTGCAGGTCTACAATTTTGTCTCTGACATCCTTGGACAGCACTTTGGTCTTTCCCATGTTGGAGAGTTTGGAGTCTGCATGATTGATTGATTCTGTGGACAGGTGTCTTTTATACAGGTGACTAAATAAGACAGGTGTCTTTAATGAGGGTGACTAATTGAGTAGGAGTGTCTAACCACTCTGTGGGAGCCAGAACTCTTAATGATTGGTAGGTGTTCAAAAACTTATTTCACTCAATGAAATGCAAATCAGTTTCTATCTTTTATTTAAAGTTATTTTTTTATTTTCCTTTTGATGTGCTATCTGTCACTGTTAAAATAAACAGCGAGGGGTCAAATAATTATTTCCTCCACTGTATATGTGACAATATGACATAGCAGGGGGCACCTAATTAAGCGCCCGGGGAGCAATGATGGGGGTGGTACTTTGCTTGCTGGTCGGGGATTTGAATCTGCAATTTTACAATTACAAGTGCGCTTCATTAACCATCAAGCCTCTAATGCCCATCATATAACTGTATCATCAACATAACAATGAAACCCAACACCATGATTTCTAAGAAATGTTACCAAGAGGCAGGGGCGTCGT
>JAODUD010000085.1:130844-145935 GCA_026784285.1 Stomatorhinus walkeri | reverse complement strand
GGCTCTCTGCAACAGAAGTGGGAGGGGGGGGGGACCCTAAGCTGCACAGCTCTTTCGCATTTCTCTCGCTCTGCCTGAACAGTACCAAACCAGTAACTCCCAGAAAGCTGCTGGGACAGCCCCCAGCCGGGATTGTAAAACCCGGGCGGAGGAAGGAGAGGCAGGACTCTTCTACACCCTGGAGGGCAGGAGAGGAACCCCGGGCCCCACCTCCACCTGCCATCACCCACACAGCACCTCGGGCGCACGTGGCAGTCCGAACGGCAGCACTCACAAACACAACAGACCACGTACTTGAAAGTGGACCGAATCTCCACGGCTTTGGGCTCCATCTGCTAAAACTGACAGTTAGAACTAGACCATGATGTCACATGATCCAGCCTGGAGGGCGCTTTCAAAGGCTGGAGGATGACACACCTGTCTGATGGGGCGGAGACCGTCACCCCGGTGAGGCCATCTGAGGTTTAATTACAGGCCTGAGCAGGTAGCACTCGGCCTGTTGATTTCATCAAGGACCACAACCGAAAACAGAGCTCCTCACACAACAAGGACTCCAGGTGGAGTCGGCCAACCCGCGTAGGACCTCGAACAAAGGACTGCCGAATTCTCCTAGTGGCCTTAGAAATCCAGGCTCAAACACCATAGCCAAGGTCAGGCACAAGCATCCTCACCCCATAGACGTGGCCCAACTGCCCTGCCCACATTCCTTGGCTGCCCCTCAGGTCCAAGAGATGCCGCCTCCCTCCCTCAGGCTGCGATCTAACCGTCTTCACCTCCTGTTTTTAAAAGCAGCTTTCGCAGTAGGCCGGGAGGCCAACAGTCCTCCAAGAAATCAAAACCAAGCGTGTCATCAACGCCAAAGTAGTTTCACAAAATATTGTGCTAGTTAAAGTCCTGCAACGCCTTTCCGATAAAGGTTGGGGGGAGGCTCGTCAAACGAAACACTCAGGAAATCCATCGCAAGAGAAGCAATCGTTGTCATAACCTGCTAGCCAAAACCGGCAAACGGCTCACATGAAACTGCAATAAAATGGGTGGGGAAACAAGTGCCACTCCACTTTACATGAAACGCACTTCTCAAAAGCTTCCGGAAATCACCCGGCCACACCATGGAAGCCAGAGGGGCTGACGTCACATCGACCCATGCTGGGCATCGCCAGAGAGACGAGAGCGGGCTCTCCGCCGCGGGCCAGAACACGTCTCCCGAAGCCGGCACAGTCACACTTCACTCGGATGCACGTGATTCCGACACACGTGGCCTTGTGTCATCAGACACGTGAGCTGGCCAGAACTCGAACCATGACATGCCAGCTCCTCACACCGGAAGCCTGCCTCCCCTAAACCCCAACCCTTTCATTCGGTTGTGAAAAAAAGGCTGCTACCCCTAATCATTTTCACGAAAACAGACAACCTCAGCCACAATTTCCCTGGAACGTGAGCGAGACCAAACGAGTTCAACTAACAGCTATTAGTCACATATTTGCCCCAAAACTATGTGCCAGAAATATCTTTTTTTTTTTTATTCTGACCCTTTAAGGGGGTAAGATGGTGCATTGGTATCTGGGTGCTGAAGTCTGCCTGGTACCAGAAAACAAATAACCGCATTAGAAGTTACTCCTCTTTCAAAGCCCAGCTACGGCAGAAGGTAGGAGAAACCCGCACGTCTGTGGGAAGGGCCGCCCCACATATCGGGAAATCTGTCGAAAGCTTTCGCCAGAAACACAAGTGAAAGCCAACGTGTCTTGGAGATGTTGCACCACTGACTGTGCCAGAGAAAAAAAAAACCTCAGAGTCATGCCGCTGTCAAAATACAGTGACGCAGGTCCTTTGAAGTCTGAATTCCTGACCAAATACCACACGGCCTCAAATGAAGACACGTCACGCGAAGCGGCAGGGGGAAAAAATGGAAAAAAATATATACCATAATACAGACACTGATATGTTAACTTTTGTTTCACAAAACCTTTCACTCTATTTTTTAAGCTACATTTGATTGTACAAGTGTTAAAGTGAGCCGTCAGTCCGATCTATTTCAATGTGGCCCGGATAGGATTATTATCATTTGTGACAAGAAATCGGTGCCGTACACGGTACACATCTTAACTTTAATAGAGATAAAATCTAAGGGTAGCTCCTCTGAACTGACCAGACACAAGTGTGCCATTAGTTTTTGGTAAGAGGTTCAAAAACACAGTTCTAACAGTGTTTCCAACCCTCTGGAGCTTATGGTTTGAATAGTCAGGGGTTCCTGGTCCTGGGGGGCTCAGGTGATCATGTAGGAGTAGGGGCATGGGGGGGGTTACTTTGCGTACTCACCTGGTTTTCTCTAGCTCGTTGTGTGATGACCTGGAAAGACGGGAAAAAACAGTGATAGAGGTTAGCAGGGGGGCATTAGATAAGACCACGTTCCTGCTGCTAACGCATGCGACCGGTGGCGGAGGAACAGAGGGGTAGTGTGCAGGGAACGAGGAGGTCAGAAGAAGATCAGAACTTTGGTTACGGTCCAAAGCTGGAAGGAAGTATGGTGGGACAAAATGCTGGGGGGTGATATGCAAGGAGGCAAATAAATAAATAGATCCCCAAAACTCAGTGAAAAACAGCACTTTGGCCAACTCGTGTCCCAGGCCCAGTTCAGCGCACTTGGACTGCATGGGCCGATGCACCGCTGGGCTGAGCAGCTGCAACCAGCAGATACCGCATGGCAAACAACCAAGAAAGTGCTCCCAGCGCCCGTGCCATGCGCCAGGGTGAAGGCATGCGAGGCCACGGGCTTGCATGGGCACCAGGCGGCTGTACAGCACTGAGGGAGACGCCAAATGAGCCGGGTCCACCAGAAAACCCCCAAGAGCAAGACAGGGAGGAGGAACTGCAACAGGATGCTGCATGTAAATACTGACTGCGGCTCTGGTCTTTGCACATGCAACGATAAAGTATAAGAATTTGGGATAGCTTATGAACGTCTTTGCATTTTACATTCGACGTTTGTGTTTCAACGCTGTTCAAGGCTTCAGCTCGTCGTCTGACCTAAATCTGCCAGCAGCTGAACCAGGTGGCGAATCTGAACAGAGGATGAAAAGCGGGCAAGGGGGTTGAGCCGGGACATCTGCGGAACAGCACCCCTCCACCCCGCCCGCCAGGGTCCTGCCAAACTGGGTCGGCGCAAAGAGATCCTCACGGCGAGCACAAAGTCATGCACCTGCCGCTGTGTGTATGTGTGTGCATGTGTGGCCTGGCCGCTGCAGAGAGATTACACCGAAAAGCATTCTTTAAACAAACAAAATCTTGGAAAAAAACACACTTGAGGTGACAGCCATGTTGTGGCCAGGTCATACCACGGCTATTTTCGGTAAGAATTTTGCACTGAGCGACGGATGATGACCTCCGTGCCTCGTCTAGGTCCGCACATAACTAAACTGGACAGTGACCCACGGAAGCTAAAAGCGGAGATCGTCGGCAATAAGGAAATCAAAGCAGAAACGCGTGTCTGGCGTTAATCTTATTTAGAGGCCTTTCGAAAGGGGGTAGGTTTTGCAAGATTTATTTTAACGCAGAGGCTTTAAAGCCACAAACAAGATCAGCAGCGGCGGCGTCACCGCGAGTTGGGATAGAAAAGACGCATTTTGTGCGCGCCTGCGTTTTCGTTATTCGAAGATTAGAGAAGTGCCTACTTGCATCCAAAGAACGTGCAAATCAGGGACATGTGCTTCTTGTTCTGTGTGTGTGGGGGGGACATCACGAATACCAGCTGTGACGAAAGAAAATGCAAATACCTTGGAATGTCAGACAGGAAAGGGGGGAAACGCACCTCTTACACTCCGCAACAAAAATACCCAAGAGACGCCTAACGAATTTTAACGCGGCTTTTTGCCTGTTATTCTCCCTTCCGTGCGACGCCGCACGGGGCCCAGTTTTCACCTTAGCCGAGTCTCCCTGCTTTTCCTAATTTAATTTGTAACTTCTTTCTGTTTCCGATCCCGGTCAAATTGCTGCCACCTTTAAACGTTTATGATTATTATTATTGTTGTTAATAATAATAATGATAATAATATCCTCTCTGTGTGCGCTCCACCAGCCTGCCGGATCCTGGCGCTACAGCCTACCGACTCCGAGCAAGTATTACAGTTTACAGCTCCAAACAAGTTTTATATCGAAAAACACGTGCGGAGTGAGAATGTACTTCGCTGATCAGGCCGGGGGGAGCGACAGAAACGCGGCTGCATAGAAAGACTGTCCAGGGACTCGCAGGCATACGAACGCACAAGCCGTAGACTTAATAAATGGTGGAATACTGAGTGGAGTGAATACACACGGGCAAAGAAGAAAAGGGTGCAAATGCAAGTTTTTTGGCGGGGGTGGGCACAGCTTCGATCGAGGGGCAAGGAGGCACCCTGGCTTTACGATAACCGCTGCGCAGATCGGCACTTAAAGGGATGTCAAGGCATGTAAAACCAGCTGTACAAGGCGGCTAGTCTGACACTTTACTGCGGTCACACCGTAGCGGGACCGGAGCTTAAATGTCACGCATCCGATGCACATGAATCGGTACACATGCTCTGCACAGCTACGGGAAAAGCAGGAAAACAAAGCAGAGGCGTGACATTATTTAATACGGGGGAGATGGGGGAGTGGGTTGTGGAGCTGGGGTTGGAGGGGGAGTCGAGGGTGGAAAAAAGTGAGTGAAAGCGAAGAAGGGTTTCGGTTAGGGAGGCGAGGACGCTGTACGCGTGGCAGTGTTTGTGCGGAGAGCCGGAGAGAGCCAAGCCCTGCTAGGGGAGAGGCCGGCAGGGCAGGGCTGGGGGCTCCCACTCTCACACGCACACACACACACACACACACACACACACACCGATCAACCATTTGCATATTTACCTATTGTTCTGCGCTTTTCTTGAAAGTGCCGAGGCTTTTGTTTTCTTGCCGGAAAAGTCGCTATTAAACGGTAAAACCGACGCGTAGCCGTGTTCTGCTTCTAGTGACAGATAAAAAAAATAATAATAATAAATAAATAAATAAACAAGCATCATAAGATCTGTTGTTGTTTTCCTCTCCCCGGAGCATGTGGTATACAATGCATCTGCTCTAGATGACGGTCTGGCTGGCGTTGCAGGGGCTCAGGCGGACGATCGTATGAACGCCTGATCTTAACATTAGTCCCGGGCAGAGAAAGATATGGGCTGCGAAAAGACACCCAGGTGATGCCGGTTCAGACAGTCCCGCCGTTCGACGACGCAGACTGTCACGCCGATCGGTTACGATGTTTTCATGCGTGGGATGCAGTCAATGCAAATGGAAAACAAATGCAAGTGGACAGGGGGGACAGCCTGGAAGGACCTGTAGGCGCCTATGCCCCTCTGTGCCTGGCCCCTGCATTTAACCAGCTGGCATCTCCGATCGCATCAGTTAAGCCCTTATCCTAGGTGCGTGGTTACCATGTACCGCTGGTACATACACATTTGACGTGATAAAAAGAAAAACAATAAACATATCCAAAGTGACATCATACCCACTCCGTGGCTAAAGCTATATAATGATATCGTATTAATAGATGTCCCATTGACCTTTATTTTAGTACGCTAGCCTATATATAAGTAGCCAACTAACTTGTTAACTAGTTTAGCGGAAAAATACCTCTGTCTCTCCTCTCCAAGTATTCTGCAGCCTCCAGGAGAATTAAAAGAGAATTAAGTTCCATCTTGTTGTGTGTATTAAAAAATATATATATATATATAAAAATAAAATCTTATATACAAAAATGAAAATAAAAAGGTAAAAAAAAAAAACAAAAGGCGAAAACAATTAACTAAAACCGTGCGCGTGCAATATAAATTGCCATCCACTGAATCTGTTTGACTCCAAATGTATATGTACTGCTTTCTGCGAATAACTACTGCGAAGTGACAGCCGTTTAATCCAATCACGAAGCGATATTGTTACGGGGACACTTTGTTTAGCCAATGAAAAAGCCAAGTGTGTGGGACTTACTGTATAACGTTGATATGTCACGAACCGTGCCCTGATTGGTTATGAGTGTGATAGGAGCAGACCCTAGCAACAGCACGTGTGACTCAGCCCCGTAATCTTTCATTGGTCTGACGTCTATCCACAGCTGCCGATTGGCAATGCTGCAAAGAATGGGCGTGTCCTCCAAGGACACTGAAACATGAACTTGAACAGGGCTGCCAGGGGTAACAGAATGGAAGTGGTCTCTCCCTGAGTCTTTGCGATTTTTTTTTTAAACTTTGCGTGACATTCATTTAAATTAAAAGAGATTTTTAAGCATTGAAAACTAACACGTGCACTCATATGTAACGCCTTTTTCTGCGTAGGTTACGCGTGGCAAAGTCATTTGCAAAATGACTTTAATGGTTACACTTTTTCAGTGGTCTCCGTCGACCTCCTCGTCTTAAAATATTCATGATTTAGTTTGAATTTACGAGCTCGGCGTCCGAATGAAATTAGTTTCGCCGTGGCTATCAAAAAGTTAAGTCTTCGTAGTTCTGTTAGACAACAGACTTTTAGAAAGCTGGCATGAAACAGAAATGTGACATATCCGCTAATATATTTTGTTCCATACTATTTGATCCTTATACTTAGGACGGGAAAATGTAAAATGAAACAGCAACTTTTTTTTCTTTCCAGCAGTTTACATTTTTAGCTTACTGTATTACAACGTCATTTGGTTTGAAAATAAACTGACTACGTTTAAATAAGTAATTACTGTAGTTGTGAATATAATTATTTTACTGATTAATATGCAGGGTGGCCCTGGGGGTAAGGCTGTAAAATAACGTTTTTATGTGGCAGCCCACACCAGCAGGACGTTGGGTTGAACGAAAAAAACATGGAATCGTGTAGTCTAATATATTTGTTCACTTCTGGCAAATTACAGGGCTGAGCATATTTGTGAGCAGGGTTGAAACATGACAGTAAGGTAGGTTTACCGGCTTGTAGGAACACCGAGGAAATTACATAGGGAGAAAAGTCGCTTTCGTCGCTGGAATCAGAGACTTAAGGGGAATTTCCACATACTGACTCCTATATCCAAATGAGACATTTCACTTCTTGTCTTTTCTCACTCTCTGACCCTTCCAGGAGGCCTTTTTTCATTCCTGTCTGTTTCCTGTAAATCTATGAATAAAGTCTCATCAAAATCGTTATCATCCATTGCAGGATAGTTTCTAGCTTTTCTATAAAGGAAGTTGGAAGATGGTGGAATTAGTACAGGATTGTTTTTTTTTACTCAGTTTGTTAATAGCCCTACCAGGGGAGAAGCCCTTCTTGATCATGTTTTCTCTAATACCCAGGAATAGACTGGAAAATTAGAGGTTTTAGAACCATTGTACTGTAGTGATCATAGCATGGTTAAATTAGAGGTTAATTTTAGTGTCCGAAGAGCAAAGTCCAAAATAAAAGTACACAGTGTTAGGAGGGTTAACTTTAATGGTATGAGACTGAAACAAGAAACTGTAAACTGGATGAAGTTAAATAGCAAAACAGTTCAAGAGGCATGGGAATTTTTTATAAAAGCACATTGCTGCAAGTGCAGCCGGACTTCATACCTGTTTCCAGCCAAACTAAATCCAGGAAACTACAACCAAAGTGGTTTACTAAGGAAATTAAGAATAAAATCCGGAGGTGAAGGGCTCTCTTACACAAATGGAAATTAACTAATGATTTCAAAACTAAGCAGGAGTATCTAAGTCTACAGGTTGAGCTAAAAAATCATTTTAGACTCTCCAAGAGGGATGTAGGAAGGAAGATTGCATTGGAGGCTAAGGATGACAATAAAAGTTTCTTCCAATATTTTAACTCCAAACGAGCTTTAAAAGCTGAAATCACTAATTTGCAGGATAATAAGATTCTTATAATTGAAAATAAAATTGATATAGTAAATGAGTTTAATGATAATTTTACACAGGTGTTTACAGTAGAGAACACGAGTAACTTACCACCATTTAGTACGAATGCAGCGTCGTCTATGACTAATATATGTATAACTGAGGCTGATGTGGTACTAAACCTGGCTAAGCTCAAAATAAATATATCGCAGGGCCCTGATGGCATCTTACTTATAGTTTTAAAAGAGATATGGGATATTATTAGCCAACCTTTAACTTTAATATTCCAGAAATCGTTATCTGCTGGTGTGGTACCTTCAGGTTGGAAGCATGCTAATATAACACCCATATTCAAAAAAGGGGATAGAAGTAATCCAGCAAACTATAGGCCAATCAGTTTAACTAGCATTACTGGAGAAATAATGGAAGCTATAATCCAAGTGAAAATGGTAGATTACCTGGATGCAAATAACATTCTGAGGGACAGCCAACATGGATTTAGGAGAGGTTTAACAAATTTACTTGAGTTCTTTGAGGAAGCAGCGAGTAGTCAGAGGCACAATGTCACAGTGGGCCGGCGTTCATAGTGGGGTACCACAGGGTTCAATTTTAGGACCAGTATTGTTCCTAATCTGGTTTTATGAGGAGAGATTAACTGAGCTGAATCTGTTTAGCCTCGAGCAAAGGAGATTAAGGGGGGGACATGATCCAGGTATATAAGATTCTAACAGGTCTGGATGCTGTTCAGCCAAATGGCTATTTCAATATTAGTTTAAATACTAGAACTCATGGCCATAAGTGGAAATTAGCGGGAGAACATTTTAAAACGAATTTGAGGAAGCACTCCTTTACACAGCATGTAGTTAAAGTATGGAATAGTCTTCCTGCTAGTGTAGCACAAGCTAAAACCCTGGGTTCCTTTAAATCAGAGCTATTAGTTAAGTTCTCCCCAAATGACCTTGATGGGCCGAATGACCTCCTCTCATTTGTACATTTATTATATCCTTATTTTCTTATAATATTATTGTTAAGTAATCCATTAATTATGGCTGATATTAAAAACAGAGTGGATGAGTGCTGATCACCACACCGCAAATGAAACAGAAAATTACAATTCTCCCCTTTAAGCAACTTGGGATGTTTTTGTTTCTTGATTGTCTTCTGATATTTACACACAGTCCACCGCCATATAACATTAAGGTTAATTGTGTCTCGCATGCTGTTTAAGTGCTCTGGGGCAGTGACGGAGCTATATAAAAATAGACAGTATTCACCTGAATAAATAAGCACTCGCTGTCGGTGAAATGTTATGTGAAAACCTGAAATTGCCGAATTTGAGTGGATTTCCAAATTAGGGCCCTCCTGAGAACATGGCAAACTGTTGCAATCGCATCACTAGAGGCTTGAACTACAGTCATGAATATTTTCCCCCGTCAAGGTGTCAGGCCTACCAGTGCACATGCCTGGGCGCCATTGTTTCTGTAACGTATGAAGGGATGTGGTACCTGCCATGTTTTATTAGGCACCAATTTTGGCTGCTTTGTTACACATAATAATTTTGCTGGTACAACCCAGTTAGACCAGTTAGGCATATTTTCTGACTGACTTATACGTGGGTTTCTTTCTGTACTGTGTGTGTGTGTGTGTGTGTGACATCCCCAAACAGTTCTCTGACTGTCATACACCTATTCTGCCGCCTGACTCCTGTTTTGTTTTGTTTTGGTTTTTTTTGGTGTATTCTGTTTTCTCTGCCGGAAACAGACACAAACTTTGCCTCAGACATCTTTTAGCGTGTTACTCAAATCATCGTGCTGCAGCTTTTCAAGGCTTCCTATCCTTGGTTTCCGTCTTCCTCCCGGCGTGATGTTACTGCTATCTGAAAGCACGCTCTGTTTCAATCCACCGTAAAGAACAAAAAATGGCTAATGGCCGTAATGAAAAGGAGAGCGTTGCTTCCGTTTCGGTCTCGTTTCTCTTACGTCACTCCTGTCCACTCCAGAAATCTAGCAAAGCAGAAGGAACTAAGTAAAAGGAAGAGAAGATGGCGATGCCTACTGAGAAGCGGCAGAGTGTTTCCCCACCGCTGTCTTGGCTGGAACGCTTAGCCATGTGAACCGTCTGAGTTCCACTGTGTAGTAACACGCAAAAGACATGCTCAACCTTGTTTACAGCTGCCAGAGATCAAAGAATGTGGAAGAGTAATTAAGGGAATCCTTGCACATCACTGGAATTGAAACTGAGGAATAGTGGGACAGACTCACAAGGCTGGGTCCACATCATGCTCACATCTACCCTCATCCGCTGTGTTCTGATTACAGATCGCGAATGGGTCTGTCCCTGTCTAACGTGACAAAGATGTTTAGTCATTTCACCCCACAATATTCAAACAACCCTCAACCCAAGTTGGAATAATATATTATGGATAATCCTCAACTGAAAACAATTTTTTGGTTCAAGGATATTTTTTTAGCAATGTATTTTTCGCAGAACGCAACAACATTTGTTTGACAAATTACTTATTAAGTATTTGAATGAAGTGTGAGTCTCGTAGTCTAATTGTCTTTCTTTACTGCCTGATTGTGACATTTCTGGCCTCCATTGTTCTGTGCACGTCTCCCATCTGAAAAGGATTATGGGTAATAAAAGCAGATATAAGAACAACTAACTGCAGGGCTAAGAAGTGAAGTGACTCGGTATGTATACCATGACATTTTTGTGTTCATTAAGGAATCACGTTGTTTTGTTTAATAATGAGTCTCGCACCAAACAGCCTCACAATGTTTGTTGTAATCGCTCTGGTATGGCTTCAGACAAAGGCTGGGGGGGGGGGTCAGTTTAATTTTTTGCATACTGTCACTTCCGTCACACGTCTGGAGACGCCTTTCCTATAAGTGCATGCCTTCTGAATCGAGTGTGGCGAAATCACACACCAGAAGTTGCGTCAGAAAGTTGGGTCACGCACAGCTGTGTCATGCGGATTCAAAGCACACCTGGGACAAAGGTTTGAAATGGTCTGAACGGACTTCCATGCCCTGGGAGGGCTAGGTTTCATTTATCCTCACAACCTAGCGTGATTAAAGTCACCATCCAGGTGACAAAGACTCACGTGGTATGTCGACTGTTGATTGGTCTCTAAATGACACTCCACTTCCTCAAGGACTGTAAAAGAATTGCTCGCCTCAGGTCTAAATGCTGGTGTGAGGCACATGGCTCTACAAATGACTAAGTCGAATGAAAGTCTGAAGCTGTTAATCCAGTGGCTGCCTAACAACACACGCCTACCTAGGTATGAGTAGATACTGAAACAAAGATGCTCGGACGAGCCAAGAAAACCTTAATCAGACACTACACGGATGGGTTTTGAAGGCATATATAGACACGTTTTCTAACTTTCACTGTCATCTAGACTCCAAATTGTAATTGTAAGTGACATCATCGTAAGAAGCTAATTTTTTTTTTTTTTTTTTTTGGTAAGTCAAGCTGAGGAATTGTATTCAATATTTGCTAAACAGTCAGACAAACTCAGAAACTGAGAATGAGGAAATTACGCCTTATCCCCCATTACTAATATAACAAAAATATATAATGAATAAAATAATACATGGACAGGGTTTCAAATCCCTTACCAATATAATTATCAGGTTTACCTGGTAAGAATCATTCGTTTACGCTCCAATAACAGAGATCAGTTCGTGTTTATGCTCCTTTTTTGTGACATGGGTTTGACTTTGTGGCACTCGCATCATCACATATACAGTATAGGTTCTTTTCAATCTTGGATAAACACCCACGGGCTGGGAATACACTGTGTCAAGTCATCAATGAGAACAAAACGTCTGTATAGAAATAAACAATTGACAGCATTTCGTGTCACGTTTGTGTGTCTGGTCGATATTTCCCGCAGTGAAATGTCACACCAGATGCAGCCACCCCCCCCCCCCACAAAAAAACTGTCTATTTATATTATAATCATCTGTATGGCGCTTGATGGAAATAACAGCTTCTCTGCTCGAGACCTGGCAACCTTCTGCCTTTTCAATCTCCTAGTGTTTTTTGTCTTAAGGCAATTTTGCATGGAAGCAAACAATGGTTTCAAGATAAGAGAGATGTTTTTTTTCTCTGTCAAACCTGACATTTATTTTCACACTCATTAGAAAGCTGGAAAAGGAAAACGTGCTGCTTTGACATGACTCAACCGAACAACATGAAAACAAACTCTAGAGAATATTGCTGCAGATGATCTTAGTTTTGGTTCTGAAATAACGTTAGAGATTGCATGGTTGACTGAGTCACGGTTTGGGGTGCTTGGATGTCATTGGTGTGTGTTGTGTGTTCTACAGTGTCATGCAGTAGTCCATGCACGTTCATTTGGAGCTTCCCCTGTAACTCTCTCTTGGGTACGTCGCTGGAAGATGGATGGGTTTAAAGGGAAGGGAAACTTTTTCGTAGCGGAATAAACAATCCTATAAGAGACACTTTATGTTTGCATTGTTTGCAGGACTTTGACGAACACATGAACACGCCTGATCAAATCCCTTACCATGTGCAAACGATGACAGAATCCACAGGCAGTCCTCACTGAAACACTGAAATTTCCCAAATCCTGATCCTTAAAGCCGCTGTGCGGTGGTGTTTCTGCCCCCCCCCCCAGCACAGCGACTCTGGATCTCACCAGATCTGTCCCGTCATGAAGCACCTGTCCAACATGGCGTACCGTCAGCGGGCGGTGCATGCTCACGGGAGGGGTCCTCCCTGACGTGCCGCTCTGGCCGTCAAACTCGCCTAGCTGGAGTTTCCAACACTGCGTACCCTGCCGCACCGTCCCCCTCCCCTCGTAAAGAGAATCCATTCATCTCCATGGAGCTGGAATGAGACCAGGACTGGTGAATGGGAGAGGCCATTTGGGGAAGGCTTTGCCCATGTGGTTCTCTTAAGCATATCCTACTATGCCATTTATCCACATACTATCTGCATCTGCGTCATGAATTCCTCAGTGCCGTCACTGAACTGCTGAACTGGTCTCATTGTTTTGATTACATTTCTACCCATTTTTACAGCGTGATAACTGGCAGGAGCCTTTCAGGCCGAGTACTTTGCTCAAGAGGGCCTCAGGTTCCTCACCCAGGACCAGGGTCAAAGTTCACGTCCCCCAGTTCCATCTTTACATCATAGTGGCTCTTCGCCCCACCAGACGTACAAGAGCTTTCAGCCAGCATTTGTCTTTTGCTCTTGTGTGTTTCACGTGCGAGTTAAACCAGACCTGTGCATCTACCGGTTTGGGATGGAAATGAAACTTGAGCTCGGCAGCAATATGTGAGAATCTCGGCCTAGATGCCGATGAGCCCAGATTGGCGGTAGTTTCTGGGCTCAAATCTGTGGTCTACTGATGAAGCTTTGTGTGGGTGTGAAATAAGAGTGAAGAGGAGGTTGGGCTGCGCTCACGCTCTCCCGCTGGGGGATGGACGGCGTGTTCCGGCAACCGTGTCCACACGCACGGCGAGCGCACAGACACGTTCACGTGCAAGCGTCAGGCCGTCTGAGTTCCTGTGTATCAGGGCTCTGCCACTGCCACTAGAAACAGACCCTGCTGATTTTTGAACTCTTCACGCAGATTATTGGTCTTTTTTTTCTCACCGTGGTATTCTGCACCGTTCATTGCGTTTCTTGCACCAAACCCAGATGCCATGCCAGGCCACGGCATGAGTCATTCCGAGAATGCAGCGTGGTCCGTCATCAGGCCCGGTCTCTCCCACACGTGGTGATCTCACGCCATGCCGCATGGCTCACGACACCTGCTGTCTGCTCCGGAGAGGGGGATTTGATGGGTTCAACAAGTGGCAAGGAGTGACAGTGACCAGGAGACACCCCAGACTAAAACAGTGGTAAATTTGGGTCACCTGTGAGTCACTTTTTGAGACGATGTTCCCTGGGTGATACACAGGTGCAATAGCTATCATGACAATGTCCTACCACTGAACAGTGAGTCACATGATTTGCAGGCAACCACTTGGGCAGGGATCCTTCTGTCGCACTTGTGTGTTTTTCCAGCTGTTTACCTTTTATTTCCCTGTTTGTGTGCCAATAATTTTAAATATGGCTGAATAAATTGCTTTAGTGTAGATCTGGGCAGTAAGCAAAAGTGATACAACATGGTAGTAAACCTAAGCGCCCTTGTAGGTCGACGCTGTTTGTGCGATCTGGAAGCGTGATTATCCAGTCAGTTTGCTGGGAGCACTCAGCACTCAGAGTGGAATCTCACTCAGAGAGATTGCCGCATTGATGGAGCGCAAGACTGAGAATGAAATCGAAATCAGAATGAGAGTGGAACCAGAGAAGATGCATTTGTTTGTATTGTTTGTTTAATCCTGAACCTCCTCCAAGTCATGGAGGATCCCTTTAGGCACTGTCCCCCCCCTCCACACACACACACACACACACACAACGTTTTCTGTGTGGACAGGACATTCCATCCCCCCCCCCCTTGTTGAGGACATGTGGTACGTTCCGGCCACCGTCCCGCATAAAGCGCCCTCGTCCCCTTTGCTCTAATTCACGTTTCCCTCGGGCCCTCGCACAAAGGGCCCCACTGTCTCACCTGGGCCGACGTCACCGTGGCGACCGCCGCACCTGCGCCATCAGGGGAATCCGTTAAGGAAAGGGAAACCCTGTCGTGCGGCACAGAACCCGAGTTTCGGGGTCTGCGCCGAGCTGCCCACCCACCCCCCCCGCATTGCATGCAGTCGCGGTTTCCCTCACGTTGTCATCAGTCTGGCTTTCGTATGATCAACAGCTCCACAAATATCAGGCCAGGAGGAAGTTCCCTGTAATTATTAAAATTTCCTGGGGCAACTGTGTATGCCTGCTCGCACGCAGGCATATGCGCTTGGTCTTCCGGACATATTAGCGTTAGCTATAGCCTTAGCGGGGTATGCCACAGCTTGTCCTGTCATCAGCAGGACTGGCCTCTTATCTTTCGCCGCTTGCCTGTCTGCTCTAGGGCCCAGAACAAGCTTCCTTGCCGACAGAGTCAGCAGCAACAAGTCAACAGGCCCCACAAAGGCGGGGAGGGGCGGGCGGCTGGCCGCGTTGCCCCGAGGCTCGGCAAATCGGCAGCCTCCGCCATCGCTAAGACGGCCGGGGAGGGCCGTGGGTTCGAGGGTTTTTAGGAGAGGGTGGCCTGCATCTTCGCTGTGATCCACCCGGCCGGCCATTCTTCAGCAGCATGGGACGGAGGGGGGTGGGGGGGGAGGGGG
>JAODUD010000085.1:107343-125327 GCA_026784285.1 Stomatorhinus walkeri | reverse complement strand
TGAAAGCGGTTTCATTGCTGCTGCTTCTCCGGCTGTTGCTAGGAGGAGTCGCATCCAATCCTAAACAGGGTCTTCACTTCGCTTCCAGTTGGGTTTCCATGGGGGGGTCAGTGAATGACATCATTAATTCAGCTCCCATCCATGTGCACAAGAAATCCGGCGACCGGCCGCCAGTCGCCTGCGCTTCGCTGCGCGTTTCGGGCCAGCTGCCTCCGGCTGGGATGCGCTCCGTCCTCGTCGGTGTGACGTGCGCCGCTGTCGGACCGGCAGCGCTTCCTCCATCGATCCGGGATTCTGGGAGGGGCATCTTGTCCGGCCGAGAATGGCGGATAGGGCTGGACATGCATCTGGATAGAGGATGACATGGGGGCGCGGCGGAGTGGCACCCAAGAAATCCGTGTTTAATCCCAGCATACGCGTCCTGCTCTTCGTCATGGATCTGGAAATAGTATCCTGCTTTGATGAGTCAGAAGAGGTAAACCTGGGTGTTTGTTAATACACAGATATACTTTGTTCATGTTTTTGTTTTTTGGTAAACAATAACAGCCATGTTCGTATTACACGGGGCTTTCTTGAGATTGTTTTTAGTTTTCAGATTTCAACGTTTTTCATTCGACACGTTCTTAATGAAGTGTATTCTCTATACATGATGGGTTGTTGCACTGTGTTATCAGGTGAAATTTGGTCGGTGCTTGTTGTAAGTCCGCACATATTTTTCGTCTGACCGTGCGTATCAGCACCCCATATCTGCCTCTTTCAAGTGCATTCGTGTTTATTTTCTCTGCATTACACACAGTGGGACGGTCACTTTCATAGCAACTTTTCGTTCCCAGTCTGGCCTGTGCGCGATGTTAAATTGCATTAAAGTTTTGGGGCTCTTCGCTCTACTCGTTGCAGCTGGGAAATTGCACCAATGCAGCAAACCCCGAAGCGAGCATTGGCTGGGATACTGTGTTGCATGTACGGTGGTGCACTGGGAAGGATAACGTCTATTATCCTAGGTTCCAGCGCCGCTGTTGTATAACCCTCGTTTTCCTTTACATAAAAGACATTATAGTCGGAGCAGTTTGTTTTTCATGAACTCGGCGCAGTTTTGTGGCAGACAACGCTGCATACACCGCACGCAGAAACAACAATGCAAATAAATAAACATCTGAATAAATCTGAGGCAGGGCAAGACAAATGGTGGCGAATTACTTGGTCCCTGATGGTTTGCGGCTCTAGTCCCGGGAGAACTCTGCGGGTCACCTTGACTCTGAATTACACCAGTTATGCACCCAGCCGTGTAAATGGCTAAGCAAGCAAACTGCCTCACCGTCAGATGCGCCGTCTAAATCACCAATCAACAGGTCTGCCAGTATCCAGAGCAGGTTGAAGGAAGCATGCGGTCAGTTCCGATAAGTGGGGAGCTGAAATGGGTGTGAGTCCGGGTGGGAAACTGGCAGGTGTGAGGTTCGAGCTGCCGGCAGTGAGCTGTGAGTTTCACGTGGGACGTGACTCCTGCCTCTGGCTAACCGCTTCTTTGTTCACCGTCGGCAGGATGAGCGGAACGTGAAGCGCGGTTTGTCACATAGCACTAAAGTGATATTATGACCTGCGCGGTGACCTGGCAGAGTTGCCGGGTCATGCAACCTCAATTCAGGCACTGTGTCAGAATAAGTAGCTATGGTGCGGATGGTGAGGCCTACATGAAGGGGGGGCAGGTTGGGTTTAAGGGCCTTTCTCAGGGGCCCAACGGTGGCATTAGTCTACCAGCCCCTGAATTCAAATGGGATTAGATTGCCAACCTTCATATCATGGGAACTTGATGAGTCTTATCCTACTGGTCCACACACAACCACCCCTCCCCCCCATTTCTTTGTCTGTCCACCCGTGAAATCATATGTGATTGGCTGCTCTGGTTTTCATTACGATCGACAGACAAATGACTCCCAGCTTCTTAAGACCAAGCCGGAAGCGTGAACTGTGAAATTTAAGAGTAAAGACCCATGATTCTACAGGGAATACAGGGCTGCCAACTTCGGTCAGCTGGCTAGAGTAAGGTTTTCAATTTGAGACAAGTCTGCACACTCATTTATGTGTATGAAACAGTTTTATCACCTTGTAAATAGTCTGTAGGGCTTGTAAACTACCCCAACACTTCTGATGTAGCTAATTTTAGGTTTATAATGGAATATTATACATTGGCTGTGAGATTTCTTGTGTGAGCATCTGAAACTGTGAGTGTAAGAGCATCTGAAACGCTAGATGTGTAAGAGTTGGCAACCCTGGAATATCAGTCGTAAAGAATTTGCATGTCCCCCGCGGGGGGCAATGGGAATTGCCTCTAGAGATGTTTTGTCCTCACATGTTCTCAGATGGGCTTCTCCACAGCCTGGTCTTCTAACATTTAGACCTGAATATGACCAGAGTTACTGCAGGTGCAGTGTAACAAGGCACCAAATGCCAACACACCTAGTGTCCACTTACTGTCCACAGCGAATCACAGAGCAGGACACTGGCATATGCTTCTTGTTCATCCAACCAGGTGAAGGTGACGGCTGTCCACCAAGTAAGGTGACGGCTGTCCAGAAGGCAGATGTAAAAGTGGTCTTAAGGCAATCTGATCTATATTGTGGATTGCCCGTTCTCTTTACGTCTTGAAAACAGATACTTTTGGAGTCTCAAAATAGTTTTGAGCAATCTGTCTTCTACATTTCATTTTGATTTTGCTTATTTAATTTAATTATTAAGTATCACACTCAAGGGTCCAACAGCAGGACCTCCCAGTATCTCTACTCTCTACTACCTACTGGCAAACTACTATAGACAGATATAGGATTTTTATGGGCTGTCCAGAAGCTTGCACTGCAGCGGAGCTCATTTGTATGCTGGAACCCAGGTCTTATTTAAAACACCAAAAAAAAAACGACCTGCATCTCCATACAAACTCCTTGACTTGTGGTCTGCGAGCCGCAGGGGTCTGCATGTAGCATTTCTAAGGGCCGGGATGGAGCCTGCGTGTCAGGGTCATTTTAAGGCGCAGTTTAACCTCTTGGTGTTTACTGCCAGCCTCTTGCTGGTGGACATGTCTGTTCCGACAAGGATCGGGGCAGAGATCTCGGAATATGGAAAGCGTCCCCTAAGGGGGTTGCTAGCGAGATGTATAAATAATGTATCAAAATAGTGTGTTGGGGGGGGGGGGTTGTTTTGTAATGTACAAATAGACACTATATGGCTGTGGGATTTGGGGCTGGGGGGGCTTGCTGGTCCGTGGAGTGTCTCCGTTCTGTTTGGACACCCCCTGCAGGCTTCACTGAGGACAGATTCCTTAAACATGTGCTGTCCCATGTCGTATCCTTTGGGGGGGGTGAAATTAAGGTAGCTTCAGCCTGACCAGCCAAAACCCACTATTGTCAGTGAGCTGCAGACAGAGAGATTTTTGTTCTCTGCAATGGCATGTTGTCACTGTATTCCACCCCACCCCCAGCTCTCTCTCTCTCTCTCTCCCCCCTTCCCGCCCCCGACATGATGCTGGTCTTCCCACCTCAGTAAATGTCAGATGCATTAAAGCCGCTTCCTCTCTCCATCCAGATGACTGTCTCCCTTCGAGAGGCCGAAATGACCACAGCTAAAGTAACGAGAGGCGTCTCATCCTTTGTCCGGGGGGGGGGGCGGGGGGCAGGGATGCAAGGGTGAGGGCTGCTGCGTCAGAGAATGCCACACGGCCGGGCTGGGGGGCCCCTGGGGATCTCGTGCCCCCCTTGGCACCCGTTCACCAGGAGGCATGGGCATGTGACAGAATATCGGCATTGATTTCTGTTTAGGTGGGGCTCAGTTTAAACTCCCTGCAGCGGATTAAATTGGCCCCGCAGGCGTGTCACAGGACCTGCAGACTGTTGCTGTCGGGAGATGGAAGCGATTCGAATGGAAACGGGTTTCACAGGACGCCGGGTGCCGGAAACGCATGCGAGTTCCCCCACGGACATGTATGACCCAAAGTGTCCCTTGTCAATTGCAGATTACAGCCCTCCCACAGGATCTGGACATGGAAACAATCAGTAAGGTAAAACAAACAAACAAACGAAACGTCTTTTTTTGTTATACAGTACAAATGTGTGAGAACATTACTGAAATGTAGCCAAGCTGTGCTGTCGTGTTCTGGTCTTCCTGGGTGCGAGTGATATTAAGGGAATTAGGGGATGTGAAGTGCATTGTGGGTAAGCCAGGTCACTCTGTAGGATGGGAATACAGATGGCTGTAATTGGGCTTGACGGTGACCCAGGTCTGCGGTATTCCCCCACGCAGGGGGTGCAGTACCGTGGGGGCCAGTCCGTCCTCTCTGGCCCCAGGTACTGCCCTGGCGTCAACAGTCACGGCGGCTACTTGTGCGAGACAGGTCACTGCTGCGGGGAGACTGGCTGCTGCACATACTACTATGAGCTCTGGTGTAAGTATAGCTCCCCCCACAGGCAGGGCGCAGAACATCAAGAGTTTACAGGTAGCATATTATGTAAAGATAGTACCCTTCAAATACCCTTTAGCAAACTAATAAAAACAATGTCACTTGTACAAGGAACACTCATATGAACCTTTAGTTTTCATACAGAATAAAACCACATTTTGTGTCAATGTAAACCTTTCACCAGAAGGTTGTTGGTTCAAGTCTTGCCATCCGCTAATGAAGTAATTGGATAGTTACTATAGGAGAGCATTGCTGTGTGCTGGAACCCATGCTGCGTGCGCCGGGCCCCGTCGCAGGGTTCTGGCTCCTCTGGACCATGCTGATCCTGTTCAGCTGCTGCTGCGCATACCGGCACCGGCGGGCGAAGCTGCGGCTCCAGCAGCAGCAGCGGCAGAGGGAGATCAACCTCATCGCCTACCACGGTGCCTGCAACTACCCGGCATCCATGCTGGACCTCAGTACGTGGCCTCTGGCTGACCCGTAGCCCTCTGCTGGGCTCTCATCTCTCGCCTCATTTACCAGTATTCATTTTTATAAAGTCCAGTGGAGCTGTATTCCCACACATCTCGGGGAGGCAGGTGCTGTAGGTTGTGTTATGACTCTCCTCGCCCTGGCTCCTGTCGCCGTGGTTCCTGTCGCCATGACTCCTGTTGTCGTGGTTCCCGTGTGCTGCTTTTTCAGATGGCTCTTCTAGTTTTACATAGATCACGTTTTGCTGAAGGACTGGAACTTTGTGGTCGACATTGCACTGGTGTCAGTTACCCATATATGAATATGTTTTTTTTTAGGTTTCCTGGCCTCGTTCAAGCTCCCGTCCTATGAGGAGGTGGCTGCCCGGCCCAACACCCCTCCTCCACCCTACAACACAGTGTTCGCCCTGCAGGGGGCAGCGGCACAATATGCCCACGCGGGCCCCAGCGGCATGGCCTCCTCTCACAGCTCCGACAATTACACCAGCTGCTCCTGCGAGTCCTGCTCTGCCTCCTCGCCCTGCAGCAGCTCCTTCTCCGTCCAGGTCACCGATGAGACGGACACCAGCAATGCCACCACGCCCAGCGAGATGGGCGACCCCTGCCCTCTGGCCACTGAAGCGGGCTCCCCCTCCACATCGCCGCCCCCGCCCACCTTATCCGACCCCCTGGGTGTATTGGTGGAGCAGGAGGAGGACAGCGGCCTTGTAGAGGAGCCCCCCGAGGAACAGCCCTCCCCCAAACCTGCCCAGTCCCCACCCAGACACGCCCTCTTTTCCCCAAATGTGGATTTCTTTGAAGCGGACGGTCGTGCCTCTGAGGCAGATGCGGAGGGGGAAGAAGAAGGGGCTGAGGAGGGAGACGAAGGCCACTTCCGGCACCGGCGGCTGACGGGCGACTCAGGCATCGAGGTGTGCCGCTGCCAGGTGGAGAGCGAGGATGAGGAGGAGGAGAAAGGGCGCCAGCTTGCCGGGGGCAAGGAGGTGGGGGAGCGTGAGGAGGCTGAGGGCCAGGAGGAGCCCAGCTTACTTCACGACAGCGTGGACTGCTCTGCTCGGGCTCTGGCACCAGCGCCACCTGCTGACGAGTGCACCGGTCTGTGCGGCTCCACCTCCCTCCTCCCCAGGAGTGGAGATTCTGTTGTTGGCATGGAAACTGTGTGAGGGTCCTGATGTGTGGCAGTAATGGAACTAGACAGGAGCTAATAGCGTGTGGGAGTAATGACTGTGTGCAGCGGGAGGCAAGCGAGGAGGTGGCATCAGACCCCCTAGTCCTGCCACCAGGTGGCGCTCGGGGGGGGGGGGCATCATGGAACCCGACCCTCTCTACCACGCACATGAAAAGGAGTAGGCGAACTACAAGAGCATCCAGTGTCTAGAAGTTTCTAGAAGCAGAGGCAGGGGCCGTCGCCTGGTGAACGGTCTCTGTTTGTGACGGCGCAGTGATGGTGTTTCGGGGTGGTAGCTCTCCGCACATCCGCAGCCAGATGCTAATGGATTGAAGTAAAGAGTGATGGAGGGACGGCTGTGCACACGGCGCCCCCTGCTGGATCCGCCCCACCCCAGTGTGCTCACTTAGCCTCTCCTTCTGTCTCTATACCTGAATGTCAGTAGGTCAATCCCAAACTCATTTCCGGTTCTGGGGACAAGGAAGGAACTGGTTTGACTTCTAAACCTGCCTGGTGTCCCCTAAATGCTCCTGGCCCACAGGCCGGACCGACCACTGTCATGGCCGACCTATCATGCTGCTTTAGACTGGTCCATTCAGATGCAATAATTACACTAACGAGGATGACGTTAAAACCAGTGATGTGATAATGATGGCGCTAAGCCAGTAATCCTTTCTCATACGGTGTCGGACAATATGGTCGGTCCCTTCAGATGTGCTAAATGACACCAAAGTGGTTTCAATCTGCTAGAACTCTTGGATTCCAGTTTAACCAGTGGCAAAGTTGCTCCTTGAATTCTGGTGATGGGATTCCCAACCAGCTATATACAAAACAAGTATTTAAATACATACATGTATACGAACTGCTGTGAAATGTATTATGGCATCTGAACAATGCCCTCTGCAATATGTATTATCACAGCCCTCTCAGTAGAGGGCGCTGTTCTGCTTGTTAATGCTGCAGAAGCCTGCGGCTATCCCTGTACAGGCTACTGCTAACCCTTACTGCTGTTGAATGTAATTTGCCTCCATCGTGTCAAACACAATGTCAGCCTGACCCGGTCCTTCCTTCGGACCCGGGCAGCTAGATTTCAGGCCCCAGTGCCTCCACACTTTTGATGTTGTACCTCCATGAGCTGGCCCCGGTTCCTTTGGCTACCTCGTGGCTACTATAGAACACATGCTGGGTGGGCAGGAGGAAGCATGGTACTCGTGGGTACTCGTGGGTACTCGTGGTGAAGTAGAGGTTAATTTAAATCTGATAATAACATTTGAGTTTCAGAATGAATGCACGTTTTGAGGCGTCATATTCGTTTCTGTTTAATGTTTCTTTCTTTGTGATGGTTTGAGGATATGAATGTTGAGCAACAAGCAGCCAGTACTGACTGGACCTGGTTTCCTGCGTATCTGTGAGACGCTCAACCTGGAGTGGATCCCATGCAGCTTCACTGGGTTCATCATGGCACGTTTGGCTAGATGGAGTAGCGTGGTGTACCGGGTGGGGGTACAGCCCACCCAAACTGAGACCGTAGGCCTGCTGTTCTTTGGGAGGGGGTGTCCAACCATCTCCATTCTCACCCAGCGTATCCAGTCTTGCAGTTCAACTAGTGACTGTCGATAGATTGTGATTTGTCATCCATCATCAGCTGCTGGCCGATTTGAAGTGAGAATGTGTGGAGAATTTGTAAGTATAAATTCAGTACAATCATAACTTCAATTTTTTTTTTCCCGTGAACATGTACAACTATAGCTAAAGTTAGAAAGAAAAGAAAGAAAAAATAGACCTGTATGGACCTGGGGGGATGTTCCACAAAGCAGGATTTCTCAGTCAACTGGATAATTTAAGCCAAACGTCCAATAGGAAGGCAGGTAAGTGAGATTCCTATTGGACAATCCTTACATTTGTCTTATATGGCTAATGATGAAACCCTGCTTTGTGGAATACCCCCCTAATCAAATACAATAAATAAATCACATATTATGTCATAGGCTGTCTATGAGCTTGCATTGCGTATGCAGTGGGGATGAATGGATGGATGAATGATGGATGAATGGAAATTATATTATTATAATTATATAATTATATTAATAAATACCAGCTTATTGTGATAATGTGGTTAATAATATACTGGCTCCCAAGTCCGAACAGAAAAACCTGCATTCAACCAAGTTGCACCCTCATTATTTTATATGGAATATGAACGTAATAAATGCGTGAAGGATCCATCACGTCTGTCCCGACGCTGCCTTGGCGTTAAGCGCTTTATCATTAACTTGCGTTAGTGTCACATGCCAGTGCACGTGTCTCATAAGTCGAACCATGATTCAGCCGTCCATGGAACGTCCCTGTACGTAGTATGTATTCAGACCCCTCCCAGAATGCCCTTGGTGGAGAATGTAATTACAGTCACTGTAAAGCAATTTATATTTAATGAGGATTTTAAAGCACTTGTGACATGAAGCGTAGATTGTATGTAGCCATAAGGTAACGATGTTGCCTTTTTCAAATTGGACATGAAGGCGATTGCGATTGTGTTTGATGCCTGTTTTTTGTGAGACCCAAATTATACAGAGTCTCTAGTCAGAGTCTGGTACTCCTACACTATCAGAAAAAAATGCTCTAATTTGTACCATTGCTTGTCACTGGGACTGTACCCTCAGGGTCTGCTAATTGTACCCTTAGCTGTAGGTAGTTGTACCTTTTAAGGTACAGAAGTGGACTCTGGGGAATGTTTTTTGTAGCATCGATGGTACATTAATGTTGTTTGTACCTTAGGTTTCTCTGAGTCCATTTCTGTATCTTACCTACTGCTAAGGGTACAATTAGCAGACCCCTGAGGGTACAGTTCCAGTACAAATTGGTACCATTTTTTCTGACAGTGCTCCTGTAGACCGACAGCTGTTTTGTTAAACGTCTGTTTCCGAGGTCCAGCACTAACAACGTCAAGGCTAGACTAGATCACTTCGTCTCGTGGATGCCATTCCAAGTCTTATTATTCTTCTAGCCGTTCATGGATTTATTAGTGGTAGATCAGGGTATTGCAGTTGGGGAAGGTTCAGTGTGAAGGCAAGTGTCATGTGATGATGGGGTGGTGACATCACTGACAACTCATCGGCCACCCACTGCCGCTCACTGAGGCGTGGAGTGGTGAGGTCAACCCGCCGAGCTGGGTGATGTAACTCCGACACGTCATTGGTTAGCCAGCTGTCACTCAAAGAGAAGGGGAACCCAGTGACCAATGGTCTGCAAGATGTCGCTAATGGAGATATGAAGTCAAATTGGGGCCTGAATCCTAGTCTTAATGCTGAATAGACTTCCGGCCTTTCGTTTTGTCATGATTCTTATTTCAAACATGCTGAAAAGAGGTGATTCAGATTAAATGTTTTTTCTTTAAATGATCTGTTTCTTTGTTTAATCCTTCCAACCATTTCAAAGTTCTACTGAACGATATCATTTCAAGTCTAATCTGAACATAAAAAGTTACTGTCGTAATTGTGCCACAATACAGTAACTTTTTAAATAACCCCATTACTTTGTAATTAAAAGTGTAACATCATCACATCTGTATCATTCATCTTAATTGATAACACGAATCTTTGAAACGCACACGACTTAGGAAGGCAAACAGAAGGAACAAAGCTGTTGTAATGGAGAGCTGCATTAAAAAATTTTATGCTGTGAATTTCCAATCTGTCTACCTACTGTTATACACCAGCATTCAGCAATTTATGCTTGAACTGAATTTTGTCGATGCAAAACTACGCATCGTTCAGCGAGTGGCTGTCAGCTGCTCGGCGGACTAATGAGGGGACCCTCACCGTGGGCATGAGTAACAGTGCGCTGGTCCAGCCCGCATCACTGAGGTCCGTGCAGAGGCCCAGACGGCGTCCTCAGACTGTTATCCTGCGCTGCACCCGTGCTCCGTGTGTCCTGTCTTTCACAGCATCTTTATAATCTTTATTTTTAAATGCTTTTTGTTCCCAGAAGCTAAAAACTGTCAAATAAGCGTCTGTGGAGTATTATGTTTGATACACGACCATCACATTTGAGCCTAAATGTTCCTCCCCAATGGCACAGGTCTCGGAACACCTCCAGAGCCTTTGCCGCCCTCTCTGCTTTCGAGCGCTGAGATGCAGCACCCCGAAAGGCATTCAGGCTATTCCACGAATACCTTCAGATGTATGATGCATGTGACACAGCGGCTGTGCGACACTCTTAATCTGTAACGCCATTCACAGCTACGGAGCTTGTCCAGTTGCGAAGCATACGCAATGTTTTTAATGTGGAGACAACAAAAATGTTCCAAAGTGATATCCTGCCTGGACTGCAGCGAGACATCCATCTTAGATATCCTGCCTGGACTGCAGCGAAACATCCATCTTATGCATATTGGATTTAGACTTAGTGACCCAACATGCTTGTCAGTCAAGCAGAGGGATATGTTGGTCTTATTATTCAACTATAACTTATTTATATTTACTGTACTGTTAAATATGACAAAACCCAGTGTCCAAAACCCAGTGTAAGGTGTATCCTGTGTTATCCTTAAGCTTTGCTCATTTTTGAGGTCTAAACATTGAAGATGTTTCTTGTGTCATGCAGTTCACTTTCATTCTTACTGTTTTAAGTCGCTGCTCTCTCCACCTTATCAGTATTGTTCATAAACAGCTCGTAAACTTGTGTGAAAATAAATGTTTCGACGCGCTCTTTGTGGTCTGCTTTCCCCTGGGATGCTTGTACTCAGGACAGGGCGTTCTGTCAACGCTACAAGTCCACCGTACCCTCCAACGCCAGGTAGAGCGGATAGACGTTTCTGACGCACGGTGAACTGGGCATCGAGTGTGCACTTGTGTGTGCACTTGTGCATTAACCGCGACTTCCCTCCTGCTCGCGGCCCATTTCCATACGCTTGTTTAGGCAAATGGGTTACGAGGGGATGCAAGGGAGAGCTCGCTTTACAAAAGCCCGTCTATGTATCAGCGTCTGCAAAGTGTTGTTGGTTAAGTATGACCACTGCTGTCAGAAACAGTGCACAGTGGGGGGAGGCTGAAGGAGTTAAATTTCAGGCTCTAAGGCTGTGCGAACTCAGCAGGGCTGCGGCACAGCTGGGGGGCAAGTCTGCTGTCAAATATAAACTCCGTATCTCCCTACTCACTCATGCAGTTTCAGGGTGGAAATGCATTAAAAAGCTTGCGGACTTTTCTGTTTAGAATCCCACGCTTTCTCATTTTAGGTCTGTCTGATGATAATTTTTGTCTCCCATTAGGTCTAATTGATAAAATCTTCACCCTCTCCTCCTGTTGAATACATTTCTTGTTTAATTCTGTGTATTTTTATGGTTTCCTTACTTTATTTACCCCAAAAGAAGATCACCTTCGAAATCTGAGTGGACTCTGCCCTTGCTAAAAAAAAAAAAATACTCATGGAAAATAGTTGAATAAACCCCAAACATACTCAAACTGTAATGCATAGGCATTTATGAATTTATGATTTTATGTAAAATAAAAACAACGGAGCAAAGTACGCATTTTATCTTCCACACATGGGTGCCAGCCGGGCTGATGAACCTACAGTAAAGTGTGCACTACATTAGACGTGTAATTTTCAAGCATGAGATAACGACGCATAACAGTGCATAAAATAACTTCCATTCACCGTTGTTTGATATCAGTATGTTGGGTATCCGTATTATGTGGCCGTGTTTTTTTACATGGCGTAATAAAAAGTACTGTGTCATTGACTGACCTTGACTGCTTCTCGCAAGTGCTGCTAGAAATGTGCTTAGCTGCAGGCGCTGCGTTTATCGTTTCGGGACTTTTACGGTACTTTAGCACCGCCGAGTGGCCAAAATGAAACACTGCAAGCTGTAATCTGCACCGTCTCATAGGTAAAGATGCTGCAGTTCCGGGGAGGAAAAACCTGATCTGATTTCAAAATGGCATTTTAAATTCAGCCCGAGCTACAACAAAAACAAAAACAAAAGGAGGTGCCGGCGATGTCGTTCACATGGCGCCAGCCAAGGTCGCGGCCCACACTGCTTTCACTCCAAAAGTTAATTTTACACGAGAACAGCGAACCAACACCTAATGTTCTCCAGACATATTCCAGAAGATTCCTTTAAGTTCTGGGGCCTTCATTTCCTGGCTTGGCCCTGTGAAGCGAAAACCCAGATTTAAACTATGTGGCTCCCTCTGAAAAACACACAAATTCCATTTCAAAGTGTTACATGATTACAGAATTTTACATATTATATGCGTACTATATATCGGGGGTGGAATGGAACTATAAATCAGACCTTCACTTTTGCCCGTACACCACACATACATATCTATCATAACATTTATCGATGGGGGGTTCATCTACGACAAAAAAAACATTGGCTGGCAGTGAAAATGCCCTGTATGACAGATGGCCAGCCCAGTACTGCTTTCTCTACACACGTATTTCCAGATTTCAGACACTTCTTTATCCCAAACGCAATTTTATAGTGTCTCAATGGACGGGTTAAGCTGGGTAAAATTCTGCAAGAATTTTTACTGACATACAGAGAAGATGCATATATACCGCATGAATCATGCACTACAACGGAAAATAACATTTTGAACATGTATAAACACTGGACAAATGCATGAATCATTCACTGCAAAAAAAATCGATCAAGTATACACACTGAATCATATGCTATACGGAAAAAAATATCCACGGCTCATTAAGCGGAGCGGAGAAAATGCCGTGTTCATTTAACCATTTGCTTACAAACTGCGAATAATAGCGCGTAAAGAAAACCGATAGACTTGCTTAAAATTATATTTTCGCCGGACCGCCCCAGGCACTTGCAAAACGTTGCCTAATCAGTCAAAGACGTCAACGGGGAAGCACGGACTGGGGGTGTCGCTTATACTGTCTTTGGTCCACGCTGCTTGCTTGTCCGATAGGCTGAAACAGGAAAAAAGTTTCCGTCCCCGTTTGAGCCACTCCTCCATACATTTTCTCCACGTGATTCCCCATGCACTCTTAAGTTAAAAACAGATTTTTTTAGACTTTAATTAGTCGTGATATTCTTGTCTTTGAATGCATTTCTTTCTTGGCGAATTAATTTTTTTCCAAGTTTTCAACCAAGGTTAATCAAAGACTCGTCGTTTCCACTGCTTTCTTCCATTTGCATTGCTTTTGAAGGCTCTCGTTTCTGTAGCCGAGGTGAGACGTGTCCCTATAATAACGCCGTGCATGGCTGTCACACAGTTAAAAAGCCATTCTGACGGACGCCTTTGAGAGCGCGTCACGTATCCGCGTCTGTTTTTCTTTTGTTTTGTTTTTCAGCTGCCGCTAAGCGGGGGCCAGAGGGGGAGACATGACGGCCGAAGTGAACCCGCGGTCCGATGCCTCATGGCCCGACGGTAAGGCGCGCCGCCGGCGATTTGCGTGAATGCGAACCGCGCACCTGGCTTTGCGGAGGCGAGCGCAGCCGACACGCAACGGCGGATCTGGGGGTCGGGCGCCGCCATGTGACTCTCAGAGGCGGACGATCTGTTACCTCAATCCGCTACATTGTTACTCCATATGCAGGAATAACAAGTGGCAAAGTATAGGCTGCTCTGCCTTTTGTTGGTCTGTTTTCCCTTTATGGGGGGCGCACGTCCGGACACACACTCCAGCGACATGCACTAATGGCCCGATTCCTTTTGCCCTATAACACAGATCAACGCGACCGGAGTGTGTTTGCAGTACGCGACACGCCACGGGATGTTACGAGACATAAAAACGATTTATGCCGTTATACTAAAGTTTGCATTCTGAAGCGAGTAGTTGCACGTTATTTTAGTAGTATAGTACTAAATCGGTTTACTGTCGCGTTGTTTTAGATGAGTTTTGTTTGTGTGGGATTATCCATTTGGCCAGAGTTAAAGATCCCCAGTTGATTGTCGGCAACGCCCCCAAACATGCAGAAATAACATGATTACCTGCGGATTTACCGCGGTGCACAAAGAGCTCCTTCCTTTTAATATTCGTTTCTGAATTTTGTGTGCTTAATAAATATGTATTTTGTTGCACATGCGCGATAAAGAAAAATACCCCAGTACCTACTCCCCAAATCAGTTAAATAAATGCTTTTGCGAGGGCTCGGGACTGGCAGAGAAAGAGGCTGGATACTTGTCTGTATCTTCGGGAAGCGCTGATCTGTTACATAACGCGCTGTTTCGCTGCCATCCTGTTATGTAAGTGGTGTATGGTGATTTCAGTCATGTTTGCCAGCAACGGTACACACCATTTTCGGCCATATTTGCTCCCCCCCGCCCCCCCTCGCTTAACTGCTGAAATTGTCCTGCCTTAAATCCGGCGCTGTCGGCGAGTGGTTCTGTGTATATCATCATTGTGCAATATAAGTTACAGGTATGTAGAGGGAGAGAGGGTATATTCCTGGACCCTTTTCTAGTCATCTTCACTTTCATTCATTCCTACCTAAGGCAATCAAAAGTTAAGGACGTGGGATTTTCCGACCCGGTCTGACGTGCAGGGATGGGGCTGGTTAAGAAGTGAACTCTGCTCATTCCTGCTATAAAAAGTGCCATCCAGTTCGGTCAGATACAACGCAACCCCTCCCCCGGAGGGAGTGTGCAGCCAAAGATTGCATGAGTGTAAATGATCTGTGGTTGCTTCAATGCTTATGCGCTACTTAAACTTTCATATGCCGGTCATTAGGCTGAATTTTTAGCGTCGAACATGGGACTTAAGTCGCAATATATTTTTAGTAATGATCACTATGTTAAAACTCGATATTAATGAATTTCTAGTGGCCATTATTGCCCAGATAGGGCGCTTTGGAGTGGTGGCAGGTTTGCACGCATTTACTTAACGCATGGTTTGCGATCAGTGTTTGTGAGTTAGGCACCGGTCTTGCTCCTCTGACTCGTTTCCTCCGGGGGAGTTTTAACTGAGCTCGTTTTGTGCCAGATTATTGCGATATACTCTTACTTGTATAAATATTGACTTTGTATAACGCCCTTGACTATTAGAAAAGTGCTATCCATGCGAAACTTGAATGATAATAGTTAGGATTAGGGTTAACATTTTTATGCAAAGCTGTTTGGCTGTTCAAAGGGTACAACAGCAGGCTCCAATCCAGGGGCAGGCATATAACCTGTATGTGGCGTGCTGCACGCAAATGCTGCACAAGTCTCATTACACGCAAGGGTGCGTCTGCTGAGGTGACAGACTTATCTTTGTAGTTTGTGGCTGAGGGTGACCTAGTCAGTCCATGAAACGAGTCTGAATCTTGTGTTTTTTTTTCCACTGAGAGGAAATGACCTCCTCACCTCCAAAATAAAAGCATGAAAACAGCCTTGGTAACAGACCTCTTCCTCCTCTTGGTCACCTCACTACAGCGTGCGGTGTTAGCAGCACCTAGCGAGCCGCTGGCAAGGTCTCCATGCTCCAGTGTGGACATACCCTGGTGCATTAATGCTATTTATTTACTTAGCAAAGCCCACCGCAACTGTAGAGCAATTGGAGTTGAGGACCTGGCTCTGGGACCCGATGGCAAAATCACTTTGAATTTTTTTTCTGCTTTTAAAATCTCCTGATTTGGGAGGTAGCTTATTAGCTACAGAGGAACTAAATGAACGCAAACATCCAGATGAATATAATAATAAACCATAAATGTGAGTCAGGGTGGAGTCCTCGTTGCATGACCTTCGCGGACCTTCTGTTTACATATTTTTCCAGTTTGGCGGCTCCACATTCTTCCCCAAATGATTCTCTGACTCGGCCGAGTTGTTTGTTTTAGCTCCCGCGTCACGTGACGGGAGAGCGCCGGCGATTGGCGGAGGGGCCAACAGCCACGAGGCTAACCACGGGGAGCGAGCGGCTTCCTGTGCGCCCCCACGTGCGGCTTGCGCGACTCGACGGAAGCGCAGAGATCTCCGCCTGCCATGCGCTCGCCGCCGTCAGAAAGTGCTCCGAACCGTGAGAGGGATTTTGTGAGCGATCTGCTGGTGGCAGCTTGTTATTGAGCCGTAGCCGTTTGCTGTGGGCGTCAGGTGCAGCGAGAGTCGCCCGTGGAGACGCCGTGCTGCTCATCCCTGTAGACACGTCCTGTTTTCCCACACCTGTATTTGGGTTCACAGGTCAGCTGTGTCGCACGCCCTGCCAAGAGCATCAGTCAAACTGGTTTGGGTTGAGCAAGCCAACTAGGGCGTATAAGTCACATGACCTGACCCTGCAGCCCTACAGGGAAATCCATTGGATCATTAATTTTTTCCTTTTTTGGAGGTGGAGTAATGTGTGCCCGGATGGAAGATCCATTCCTCTAGTCATGTAAGCGGTTTGTGGCATCAGAACCGCCATGCAATACCACTAACATTACCCTGCAGGGTGCTATAAACTCCCCCCTCCCCAAGGAAAAAAGGGCCTGTCAGCTTTTTTCTTTCCAGCTCTATACAGGCCCCTCCCACTTGGCTGCTGTCCAGAATCTGCCTCTGAGTGCTCTTCTGGATCGCCACGATATCCAGCATAGCAGTAGACGCATTCTGATTCACTTCCTTCCATGATTATTATTTTTAATTTTTTTTTTTTTTTTTTTTTTTTTTTTTTTACTTCGCAACCTGTCCACTCAGAACCCGCCAAGCAGAAGTGAACATCGTCTCGGCCGGGCGATCAAGCCCACATAGAGTTTTGGTGAGAAGGGGGTAGGGCGTGCTTTCGCTGGGCCAGCGGGATTCCAGTCCTTCCACCTCAGCGAGCCGCGTGTAAGACGGTTTCCCTCCTAAATCCATCTGAACGCTTATGGGCTCTGAATCTGTTCTGCTTGTTTATGAAAGACAGCTGCAGGACGTTCACTTTTTCAGCTGCTTCCTCCCACTCCTAATTGTCACTTTCACTTGTTTCACAGCTGTTTTTATCTCCTCTTAATGTGCAGCTCCGTGTTGTTAATGAAGACACTAATTGTTACCCGGTTCAGCACACACAGGCAGCGTCTGGCAGGCATCGTGCTGTGGAGTTGTTTTGGTTTTGCTTCCGTTCCTGTCGGTTTAAGATGAATGTTGCCAGTTAGAGATTTTTTTTTTTTTTTTAAACGCCCACATCCTGTCTTTTATCTGATCGCTTACCTCAGTGGGGGTCACAAGCGCCTTTTATAACTGCAAGGCCAGCTGAAGCAGCCACTTCTTAACTGTGTGTTGTTTTCTGGGTGGGTGTGGTTGGGAAAGGATCCGTGGGCTTTAATCTGAGGTGAGCGGAGTGTTATCACCTAAAAGTGGGAGCATGGTTCTGGATCCTGGGTTCACCGGCCCTTGAGTGGTTTCTTGTCGCCGCTTGCGTTGGCAAATGCCAGTTGAGTCTCTGTATTTGTCTGCCGTTCGCCACGGCTGGCCCGACTGTGTGGGACGGCGAAAGGGAAAAAAAACAAAACAGACGTTTTATTGAGGGTTGTGGCTGATGAGGGAACAGCGGAAATATGGCAAAACTTCAGCAGAGGAGCGGGCGGGCAGGCGGGCATCCGCCAGCGCCACAGCGAGGATCACCTCCGGCGCCAGCCTGCCATGGGCTCTGCTCTGCTTCCTGTGACAGGTCTGATGGCTTAACCCGACTATTTTTAGGGACTTCAGCCTCCCTCGTACGGGCAGTACGCTGGAGGGCCACTTACAGATCACGGGGACAGGTGGTGATGACCCCCCCCCCCTTCCTTCCCCCCACCCACCTGCACGCTGCAGTGGCTCTGTCACAGGAATTGGGCTGGTTCTGGATTTGTTTTTCTTGAGGCTGCGGGTCTAGTGTCTGCATCAAGTCAAGGTAGCGCGGCTAAGTTCATCAGGACTCTGAGCCAGATGGTCAGATATAACTTCCTGGTGCCCCCCCGGTCATTTATTTTCTTACTTCTGGTGATGTTTGCCTGAGACATCCCTGT
>JAODUD010000085.1:88470-98626 GCA_026784285.1 Stomatorhinus walkeri | reverse complement strand
GCTTTCCCCCCCCCCCCCCCATGGATTTTTTTGGGGCAGCCAATGGGGAATAAGGGAAGGCTCTCACGCCGTCTTTCTGTACCAGTTCGTTGGTAGGTGTACTTCTGTTGTGACCATTGCATGTGACTTGTGTGTAAGGACACTTGCATAAAGAAAAACTGAATTTCGAGCAGTAAAATGAGCTGTTTGTGTATGTGTTAGTGGTCTGTACCGGCTGGTGACTGTCTGTCGGGATCTCCGATCTGACACACACTGCATTGCAACACACAGTTTAGTTTGTCTGGCGGCTGCCTGTAGTCTGACTGGTCAAAATCCACTGCTATGTGAACCGAATCCTTTAGGCTCTCCCGTGTTCAGCGTTTTAAACACGGCGTCCGAACACTATTTACCTGTTATTTATTAGTTGTGTTTGTACACAACTTTAGATAATCAGGAAGCAGAGGCAGATAGTCATAGACCTTCCTCACGGGCCCAGCAGCTACATCCCTCAGCTGAATCCAGGATTTGAACCAATGACCTTCTGGTCATCTGGTCACGGGCACAATACCCTATCCTGCTGAGCACACCACCCCCACAAGCAACAGGATTAACACAAGCTTGAACCCAGGGCCTACGAAGCGGGGTTACTGGCTTATCAGGGTAACTTGTCGGATTTAAGGTAGTCTGGGCAAAATATAAGTGAACGAATATGAAGTCGATTTAAATTGTGGTACCTTAAATCTGACAAGTTACCCCGATAAGCCAGTAACCCTGCCTCATAGTACAGACCACAGGACTGATTTCTAACCAGTTGAGCTATTTGTGATTTAATAATAATTGATAGATAAGGAAATTCTCTTCACACCTCTCCCAACTCACTCACTGTAGGTGACAGCAAGCTGGCCACAAAGGGTACCCACCTGTAATACCCAGGGAGATGGGGGTTATGGGCTTCGTTCAAGACATGCCGAGGCTGGGCTCAATCCAGCAACCTTCTGATCATAAGCACAGAGGCTTAACCCTCTGAGCCACAAAGTTGCTTATTGAATAATGTGCACAATTCAAATTACATCGCAGCAAACACATTAGTTGCGAAATCTGTTCCAATCCGGTTGAAAAACATCAGAAAGGGACAAGCTTTACAATGAATCGTAGTTTAAGATTTTGTTTAATCGCAGCTCTTGGGCAGTTAAGTGAAATTATAGTGAAGTGAACAGACTGTATTTTCACAAAAACTGGTAATGGTTTACTAATTTGTTTTTCTGCTGCAGATACTTTTCAGAAGCATATGAGTCATAAAAGATTGGTTTGACCGTATAAATTACATGATTCAGTCGACAGGTAAGGCAGCAGAGCTCAGATGGGATGAACTCCCGCTCTGGATGGACACAGATGACCTTAAGGCTCAAGTCTTCGGGCAGCTTGCATGTCACGTTCGGTCTCTCACCGGCATCGTCTACTTTGGCCCTGCGCAGCAGTGCTTCACCGAGACACAGACCCTACGCTGAGGTTTAGTAGGTTTTGATCACATAACATCTTGAAAGGCACCGTCATGAACACCACGGTTTAAATCACAGAGGAACATCTCTAGATGTTCATCTGAATATCCAGAATACGTTCAAATTAGCCAGTGACACACAGGTCTTTGAGGTCCAGCTCCAACATGACCAGCGAAGGATGGCTGTAACCGGACAGCGCCCTCCAGTGGCACTTTAATCTTGGGACCTGGCCACCCTTCGGGTCGAGTGACATGCAAAACATGTGACAGGAGCCCAAGGTAAAACCCCAGTAGGGCCCCAGTTTGCTCATGGCCCACTGCAATTCGGATCCTAACAGTGCTGTCACGTGGTGACAGCTAACAGGGTCGTTTAGGAAAACATTAATATTCATAAGTGAAGCTCTTGATTGGCCAGTGAATGTCTTGGACCAGCGGTGTCCAATCTTCTCTGCAAAGGGCCGGTGTGTATGCAGGTTTTTGGGGTAACCTTTAAGTCAGCTGTTCAAACCCAGGTGCGAGGACTCTTCAGCCAATCAGTCCTCTAATTAGTAATCTAATTAGGGAGTTGCAGCGAAAACCCGCCCTTTGTGGATAATATTGGGCACCCCTGACTTAGACTGACAAAAACCAGCAGCACATGTCGATGGGAGCACGTTCACTGGCCAATCAGGTAGCCTTTCTCATGAATATGAATAATTTTACCAATCATGTAGTGTTTCTCTCGTGAATATTAATAAAATTTCCCGAACCACCCTGTAAACAAAAAAATTCGCCTGCCGGTCCCTCTGCAACTAAGCGGGACGGCGAAACGCTCAGCGTTAGAAGCCCCCGCTGTAATTAGGACATGCCTTCCCCCCCAACAAATGAGAACAATTAAATGGTTTCAGGGGCTGGAACTGGATGACTCCACCATGATTGTGTGTTTTGATGCGTCAGTCTTCGCCCTCTGTCGATATGGCATCGAGAGCAAAGGGCAGCAGGATGATCCCGCTCGCGATTGGTCATTTCCCACAGGAGGCAGAGGAGGCTGCTGGCGTGACGTCACTAGGGGCGGCGAGTCACCGGCAAGGCTGCAGAACCGCAGGCCGGCTTGCTTTCTTCTTGGATCCAACGTTCCCCACCCCAATAGTGGGCAATTCAGGTTTTTACACCAAGCCAATGCAGTGGTCTGAGCCCTCCCAACTACTTAACAGAGGAAGCGTTAAGATTTCACTCCGTTTTCAGTGCCAGCATTATTACTTGGAGCTACAAGCATTGGCGATTTTTTTTTTTGATTGTGTTAAATGTTTTTGCAAAAAAACGTTTGTACGTTTTGAAGAATCGTAGCTTCTAATTTTGTTCTATATGCCGGTATACCAAAGTTTGATAGGAAGGTTTATTGTTTAACTATTTCCCCCAGAAATTCATGAATGTTAACTTCTCAACTGTTTAATCATCTGTAACAAATTGTGTTACACTTGAAGTGCACTAAGACGTTTGTAATTATTTCAATAAAACCCCTTATTGCACGTGTGGGATGGTAGTCTCCGTTCATTAAAACCATTCAGGATTCCCACGCTGTGTTCCTCTCAATTCTTCCGCTTATTTTTATTATTTTGTACTCTGTTTTCGTCTAATGTTTTTCTAAAGACCGTCTAGTAGCTCTGCTATATCCTATAAAAATAACAGGGTACAATTCTATTTCAGAATAAGGCGAACCAAATCCCTTTCACTTTAAACTATGTCTTCACTAACTTGCGTTTTACTTCTAAGTTCAACTCTTAACTCTTAAAGCCTGAACAGGTGACAGCCATGTTATTTGGGCTGATGACTAATTATAGCGCTATTTTGTAAGCACGTTTCAAAATTATTTATTTCCTTGCTATACGCACTTTTCTGGAGCGATGACAAGGTAATTGCAGTCAATCAGATGACAGCTAGTAATTAAATTGGAGAAGCTTGAGGCTGTGGCCGTCCTTTTGGAAACACAGCAAGCCATTGTAGTACTTTATCAGCTCGATGTAACCCGGGTTTTACCTGGACTGCTTCCTGGCTAAGAGATTTGGTCAAACGTGTGTGTATGAGATCAATGAATGAGTCGGACCTGCTCGGCTTACATCACACGACATTTAATGGCTTCCAATACATTAATGCAGCGTAGATGTAAACAGCTTGATAACTGTGCCCTTTATTTAATTTCGGCATTTGCCTCCCACGACGATCTTGACGTAATATTAATTGTGAAGTGTCATGTTTATTCCCCCGTCACTCCTCTATTAATGTCATTTTGCGTCATTTGTATGCGACGCGTTGACGCTAAGTGTTTGCCCGGGGGAAAATAAAATGCACCTTTCTCGTGAAATAACGTTATGGCAATTAGCAATGTCGATGAAGATAATATGTATGCGTGTGGGGTGGAGAGGGGCATGTTATACATTTATGAAAGGTTTTAAGTATTTGCTGTAAGGCTTGGAGAACACGTCATCTTCACGCGCCGTCCTTAGGTGGGATCGAGGCGAACAGGAAGCAGCGTGACTGATAATGTGCAACCGGAGTTTCGCACGTATTTAAGGTACATCTGCTGTTCGGTTTAGGCTGAAGCTGCGAATTCTGGTGCATTTTCTGCTGTTCGTCGTGCGACCGTCTCTTTCCCTCCATTTCTTTTTGAATAGCCAGGCGTGTCATTCTCTCCATATAGGGTGTTGCACTTGCGTCGTCAGCTTCCTGGTTTTCAGAAACCATTCATTGGAGTGCAGACACTTGACTTTATTTTCGGCGAATTAATAAATCACCATTTACACGATTGACATAAGATCTGTGTAGCATTAAGCTAATTAGAATCACGTGATAATCTCTCCGACATTTTATTACCGTAGTCACGTAGTGTTAAGTAATCGTGCTATTTACCCCAGTTTCCTAGTGCCAAGACGATGACAGTATATAAACCTAGGAGGAAGTTCTGAGTGTCCCAGTTTGAGGAAAGGCACATCACCCTTCAACACAAACACAAAGACCCCTCTAGATAACGTCTGGATACGGAGACAAGTTAGTGCGGCAGGAGAGAGGGACCCGGATAATGTCGGAAAATGCTCGCATTTGCTCGATTCACATAATTGTATGTAGATGAAGGTTATCTTACAATGCTGTTCCCAGACGCTGATTGCTGCTCTTAATGTCTAGCTGGTGTCCCGCTTAAGGTGATGCTGAAAAACACAACAGATAATTATGGAAAACTGTAGAAAATGTGAGCTTGGTTCGTGGATCCAGCCCTCAGTTACACTGCATGAAATATGAATTCCAGGTCGCTGTCAGGCCTGGAAATATATTGGGGTTTTTGGAAGGATACTGCATTTGACAGATCTGGGTTCTTAGTTTTCACATTTTTAAGCACTCTGGGGTAACACACATGTCCACCCCAACCCCCCCACTGCAGACTGTCATGGGAAGGATGAGCCGACAGAGGCCAGTGAAGCGAGTGTCGCAGAATGACACCAGCACCCACCGGAAAGATGAGAAACCCAGCGGCCCACACCGTAAGGACAAGGAGCGGAAGAAGAGGGCAGACATGGGCAAGGTCTTCATCAATATCTCCATTGGCCTCTGCATCTTCAGCCTGGTGTGGTTCTTCTACGCCCTGTACATGCGCTCCTCACTGGCCAGGCGAGTTGTCACCCTGCATCCCTCGCCCCAGGTCCTCCATGATAACAGCACCAGTGCCGCTGTGTCCCCTCAGCGCTTCTGGGGCTCCTACAGGCCACAGGTCTACTTCGGCATGAAGACGAGGAGTCCCAGGTCCATGGTGACGGGTATGAGCTGCTCCTTAAACATTTAGCCTCCTGGTTTGGGTCTGTGGGGGGGGGGGTCTCCTGCCACACTAAAACAGGACTTTGTGGTTTGGTAATCTGGGCTTCCATGAACGCTGGCAGCTCCATCCCTGAAAGGCAGCTTCTGCTATCACCTTTAACGAGGCCATTATCCAAAATTCCAGCTGTATCAATGGCTGAAAAAGACAGGACCGTACTGTCTATAAAACTGGTCCTCATCCTTGTGTTTGAAAAAAGGAGGGAATCTGCCTGGGTTATTTGAAGTCCAGTATTGAGAGGAAGCTGAATGGGTTTAATTAGTGTATTAATTGCATTAACGACAGACTTATAGCCTGCACCTTCCCAGAGAACAAGGCCTGAGGACCACATTAAATTAGTTGGTATAAATGTATTCTTGTAAGAAAGTAAACGAAGGCCACCCCTGCAGGGCTGATGTGGATGCGGCAGTCCCCGGAGGCAGACGTGAACCTGAGACACACGTGCGAGCAGGGAGACCGGCTGCACGGCTACGGGTGGCTGGCACACGACGGCCTGAGCTTTGGCGCCCAGGAGATCCGGGATACTGACTTCATCCTCACCACCGAGTTTGTGAAGCGACCGGGAGGGGATCACGGTGGGGACTGGACCTGGAGGGTGACTGCCAAGCAGCAGGTGAGCAGGTCCATGCCTGTGACATCCGTATGTCTAGAATCAAAGGAGACAACTCTGCCGAAATGCCCACGGAGTCTTAGTCTGCTGTTCATTGGCTGCTTCTCAGACATTTTAAACTGGAAATGTTAAACTATTGGCTACAGTAGGCTCACCTCTCCTGGCTCCTCCCCCTCCAACCCCAGAGCTCCGCCCCCCAGCCGCCCATCATCTCGTTGATGTTCTATGTGGCAGCCGACACCCAGGGCTTCCTGCAGGCGCACATAGAGGAGCGTGGCCGCCTGAGCTCCGTCACGGGCTCCTCCGAGGAGCTGGGCAGCTTTAAGGTGACCTTTGGGAAGCCCACTGCTGGGGAGGCTGCGGGCACCAAGTATGCCAGGTATGTCCCTGCTGAGGGGGACTGATGGATGGATGGATGGATGGTTGGGTGGATGGAAACTCAGTGGTTTATATGGACTGTCTGGATGGGTTTGAACTTTCTTTCATTGTCCTCCAGTTACAATCACCTGAAGACTGTTAGCCCCGGTCTGGAGAAGCTTACTGACATCGTCCGCAGCAGCCTGAGCCGCAGGTTCGTCTTCAGTCCCCCTTCAGGCGGGAGGAGACCCTACATTGGCGTGGACGTCCACCGTCCCCCCCCACAGCCCCAGCAGCAGAAACAAATGGACCCCAGGAAGGAGAGCGACTTCGTGCTGCACCAGGTCACAGTGGAGACCCCCTTCCAGATCGAGGTCCTCTTTGAGTCTGGAAGCTTCCGGGAGCGGCCCAACCAGCTCGCAGGCCGGGTCATGACGGAGGCGCTAGAGGAGAAGATAGCAGCATTCAACAGCAAGTTCGAGGAGACCTTCGGCCTACAGGGCAAGGGATTTACCCCTGCCCAAGTCAAGTTCGCCAAGGCAGCGCTCAGCAACATGCTTGGAGGGATGGGCTATTTCCATGGCCAGTCCATCGTGCAATCGTCCTACAACGAGCACCCCTTGCTGTACCCCGAGGGGAGCTTGTTCACCGCTGTCCCCTCACGTTCTTTCTTCCCCAGGGGCTTCTTGTGGGATGAGGGCTTCCACCAGCTCCTGGTAGGTCGCTGGGACCCAGAGGCCACCCGTGAGGCTCTGGCACACTGGCTGGACCTGATGAACGTGGATGGCTGGATCCCGCGCGAGCAGATCCTGGGCGACGAGGCACGCAGCAAAGTGCCCTCAGAATTTGTGGTGCAGTGGAACGAGAACGCCAACCCGCCCACACTCTTCCTGACACTACAGGCGCTGCTGGACTCCGAGTCATCAGGGCGCCACTCTGTGGCCACTGATGGCTTCTTCCGGCGGATTTTCCCGCGACTACGCACGTGGTTCGAGTGGTACAATGTCACACAGTCTGGCCCACTGCCCGGTTCGTACCGCTGGCGGGGGCGGGACAAGGACGTCAACCTCTTCCTGAACCCCAAGACGCTGACGTCGGGGCTGGACGACTACCCCCGGGCCTCGCATCCGTCAGCCGACGAGCGTCACGTGGACCTGCGCTGCTGGATGGCGCTGGCTTCCAGTATCATGGCCCGTGTGGCACAGCTCCTGGGTGAGCCGGCCGGCAACTACCAGCGTGCTGAGCGCGAGCTGAGCGACAACGCGCGGCTGGCCGAGCTGCATTGGTCTGAACACTTGGGTGCTTTTGCCGACTACGGGAACCACACCCCTGCTGTGTCATTGGTCCAAGAGAAGGTGTACATACCCCCAGGGCAGCCCCGGCACCAGTTCCCTGCAGCCCGCTTGGTGCGCTCCGTCCGCCGAGCCCCCAAGCTCCAGTACGTCAATGCTCTGGGCTACGTCAGCCTCTTTCCCTTCCTACTCCACCTCCTGACCCCCGACTCGCCCAAACTGGGGCACATCCTACGCGACATGAGGGACCCTGGCAAGCTGTGGACCCCCTATGGCCTGCGCTCGTTGTCCAAGGCTGACCCCATGTATATGAAGCGTAACACCGAGCACGACGCCCCCTACTGGCGAGGGCCCATATGGATCAACATCAATTACCTCGCTGTGAGGGCCTTATACCACTACAGCAACATGGACGGGCCGTACCGGGAGTCTGCGGCGGCGCTATACCAGGAGCTCAGGACTAACATCATCGACAATGTTTACAAACAGTACATGGAAACGGGCTATATCTGGGAACAGTACAATGACACCACGGGGTGGGGTCAAGGGAGTCACCCCTTCACCGGTTGGTCGGCTCTTGTCATGCTGATCATGGCTGAACAGTACTGACGTGCCGGTCCACACCTAGGTCACGCGTGCCAAGTAATTTTTTTTTTTGTTTTTAACTTTTTGTCTCTGTACAAATTGTTGTATAGACGTGTTCTAATGATATCAACAATGTTCTCATTCCTGTGAGGGAATAAAATGGAATTAAGGGTCCGGGGATGAAGACTTGAGTTTTTCTGACTTAATATTAATACAAAACCGCTTTATCCAACCCACTTAAATTGCACTGAAGGTCATTTTCAGGGAGCGATCTGATTAAGAGTGCATACATCCTTCAATAGGCACCACGTTTACACATTGTGAAACCCAGTAAAAACATTGCTGATAATTTTTTAAATAATAAAATAAAGCAGTTTTGATCCCCAATTTTCACGTGTGGAATTTTGTTCAGCGTGTAGTTTTCATTTTTCCTCTCTCCCTCCCTTCATCCTTCCTTCAATTCATCCCTCCCTCCCTCTCTTTACCTTCTTCAGCCCTGTATGAAAAGGACTTGGGTGTACTGTTGGGGTCGAAATCCACTTACTGTTTTTGTTCCATCGATCTGCTACTACTATGTAGCGTAATACGGCGGCGCCTCTCTCGGGGAGGTCTGTCCCCAAGGTGAGTGCAGGGTGTGAGGGGGAGACCCATTGGGCGGCTGCCACTGAGGTTAGTCACGTCATGGTGCCATGCGTTTTGTTTACTGGAGACAATGGATTATCGGGTAAATATTTATCACATATTGACAGGACTCGCATATGTTTATTCTATTAAAAAATGTTTTGCGTATCTCCACAGGCGGTGAAATCTGGTAGTTTGCTGGACTTTAGGTCACCTGTGATTACTGTGCATGCGTCGGTGTAAACTATCCGTATCCTTTTTTGTTTTTAAATGCACTGGCACATTCCTTGACTGTGCCTGTCTACCCTAGCTGCGAAGTTACAACTGATTCGTTCAGTTTAATTTTGAATTTTGTCCTGTAGGTGGTGTGCTAGTTAGGGACACAGATTCACTAGCTGAGGTGTGAGTTTTGCCTTTGCCGATTTAATAGGCTGGAATGGGTGTTTGGAATGGGTCTGGCTCTGACCGGTCAGATTGATTATGGCATCATTTAGCCCTGTTTAATATTAATGGATTAAATGAATGTTGATCGGTAACGGTCCTGGTTCAGGAACATGGGCAATGTGGGCTAAATGATACTTGTGATTCTGAGTGTCGCTGAATTGGTGGGGTGGGGGGAATCTTTCCGTGTGCACATGACGGACCCCGGCACGGGCATTGTTTTTGGCAGCCCAGGTTACCATGGCGAGGCGTCATCACGAGGCCCCACTGCTAAATCAGTGCACCGTTGCCGCAGTCGCCCGCCTCGACGGGTTTCTTTGCCATTGTTTGTTGCCGTTAAACAGATCTGCCGAAAACACGGCTGCCGTCACCTGCGACTTGCCTCCTTGTGACCAGCGACGACGGCCTGGCACGGAATTCCACTTCAAAGCACCGGCGGCTGCAGGAGACGCTTTCGTCAACAAGGATACCTGGCTAAAAATAGCCGTGGCTCTAGGGCAGGACCTTCGTTGGACTGTCTCTGTGGCCGATCTCCGTGGCACCCCTATCAACACCAGCAGTACTCGTTTGGGGCCATTGGGGGGGTCGGGGGGGGGAACAGTGAGGAGAAACGAAGGCTGTTGGAGGAAGTCGAGCCGGTGGGGACCCCGTTGCTTGACCAACTCGCCCTCCAAGATTTTTCTATCAGGGCTGAGAGGCTGGAGTGTAACGCACTGGAATGTAACGCACTGGAGTGCAACGCACCGGAGTGTAACGCACCGGAGTGTAACGCACCCAGCCCACACCAACACAATGCCATGTGGCTCTGTCTCTTTCAACTGCCCGCCGTTGGAGAGAGAGGCTCCAACCTTTGAAGCGCGCAGCTGATCTTTATGACTAAAGCCATCATTGTGCAATTGATATCCCTCTACCCCCCCCCCCCCCCATCCCCC
>JAODUD010000085.1:74952-85969 GCA_026784285.1 Stomatorhinus walkeri | reverse complement strand
CCCGGGATCGCTAGCCGCCATGTTCACTTGCCGCAGCTCCTTCGCCGAAGCAGAGATGGGAGGCCGAGGAGAGCTCCGACAGAATGGGGGGGAGGCAAAGAGAACGCAGAACCGCTGGAACCCTCGCCAGTCACGATCGTTAGCCGAGCTCCCAATAATCCTCTTGCCGGAGAGGCAGGGATGGGGAGGCTGGTGATGGCAAGTGGGCGGGCCGCTATTTTTAGTGCGTGAACGAGGGAAGCCTGCCACCAACAGGGGGCTCGGTAGAGAACCGGGGGATCCCTAATTCTCTCCCCGCACCCCAGGTTCTCAAAGGCCCTCCGCGCCCCCGCTCTGTCCGCGCGGCTTTCAGATGCCGACACATAACCAGCGCCGGGGGAGCTTGGCACAGGAGACACGCCGCTCGTATTTATAGCGAGCCGTGGTTCCGGCAGAGGGTTTCCAGCTCCTCCGTTCTTTTTCGTTTTTTGTTTTTTTTTCCCTTTTTTTGGAAGCCCCGTTGTTTTTCAGTGGAGAAACAGAAGTGTGCCGTTATCTGAAGCCTCTGGGAATTATTTATTTTTTTGGAGGCATAAATGTACTTTGGGGGTGTGTGATACTCTTCTGCCTTCCCGGTTACTTGTCATCAGTCCAGACCTGACAGTCTCTCGGCTGTATCGGTGAGGGAAAGCCTCTAATTGGACCAAGGCTGTCCAAACTTACAGTCAACTTTCTGGAAATCTGAACCGAACCATAAGTTTCCAGTGACTGTAGCACTTTGTGGATTTTTTTTCACTGCAGAAAATATGATCGCTGACTTGTTTTCCTTGTTTAAAACGTGCCATTCGCGCTCGCATCGTCCCCCCCGTAATCAGGATGCGCTCCTCATAGATCCCTGTGGTTTGTTTCCCCCGGTTCACGTGCGAAACCTTCCACGTGCCTCTAGCTCTCGTGTGACGCTAACGAGCCCGGCGCCCTGACTGCGGCCGCTATAATTAATGGCCGCTCCCGCTGGCTGTCTCTTACCTGTGTGCTCATACATGTTAAGTCTGCCCACTGCTCTCAGACATGCTATGAATCTCAGAGGAGGTCCGGCATCATTCGAACTCAGTTTCCAAAAAGGGGAACCAATTAACAGCAAATGGGAGATGGGCTCAGATATGGCACTAGCGGTTTGTCAGTGGAGAATTTCATAAAATAGTGGTCTATCGTGAATGTAGGCCTTTAGCTGATATGAGAAATGTGCATGATACCGTAAAAACTGCATGTTGATGCAGTATTTACAAGGAGGTCAGAATAGTACCATGGGAAATATTTGTGTATAGAGCTATTTTAACTCACAGTTCAATTGTTTTACATATATACAATGGAATTATATGCACGTATGCGTAGCTTCATACTTTCAAGTGTTGTATTGGGTATCTTTATCATTACTTGCTAATATACGGATGACCTTATCATAAATGTCACCAGTGTACTTAATTGAGTTATGTTAAACAGCCTATCGTTGACGTGCAAATGGACAATGATGGCGGATCTACACACCTGTGGTCTGGAGTAACTCTAGTGAAACCTAGATGCAGATATTGCAGCAGTGATGTTGTTGTGTTTCTTGGCCAGCTGGTTGTGCAGGTATGGTAGCTGTCTTCTCGAGATCGGTCTCAGCCTTCTCACATGATGTTGAAACAGTAGCCTACTCATTGTTTCGATGTTTTAAAAAAATACATATCGACTTCACGATTAAAACAAGTAGCGTTTAAAACGTTTATATAAAGTCTGGCTCAAGTAAAAAAAAACAGCTCAGTGCCGGGTAGACTACCTGTCCAAATGGTCGGAGACAGTTTTACTTCTTGCGTTTTTAATAAAATATTTTTTAAAAACCGAAATATTTGAAATTTTAAATGGCTGTAGCAGATTCCGACCTCGTAGGCTACGTTTTGAATATTCAAATTCAGTTCTTATGAATGATGAATTAAAAATGTTTAATCCATTTGGGTGGCACCATACCGCGCAATTAGACATGAGAGAGCGGAATCAAATCGCAAGTTGTAAATAAGCACAAAAGCCACCCTTCTGAAGTGAATGGAGGCAAAGTGAGACTTTACTGCACTGCACTGAGCCGAAACAGAGTTTGGCAATGGAAGCTCGCGCTGTTCTGAGGGTAAACCCCGTGTTATTTTTATTTCAGGAATTCAAACCTTAGCAGCAAGATGGCTGCGCTTTGTCAATATTGTGGGTTCATAAGTGCTCGGGCTAAAACATCTCTGAACAACATGCAATCCGCTTGAAACTCAGTTTCCCAAGTATATTGACGATTGCACTGCTGCCAAAAATAAGGATGGAAGGAACAAGTATCAGAATTTTCACTATTTCACTTAATTGTATGCTGATCGTATGGAATGGTTAATTAAAATGAGCGTCTCCAGTTATGCCTACAATCAAATCAGTGCTAATCTAAAGTTAACTTAACAACCAGTAGGCGCTCCCTGTCCCATTGCCAATAGACGGAAGTAGCCGTCTTCGGAAACTGAGTTGTGTTCCTGTCCTGCGGTGAACATAAAGATTTTTTATAACTTAGATTCGCAACACCACGCAATACATGCATGCAATGCAATGACACGTAGAGACAGATACGCTGCTGAAACGCGCGAGCACGTGGATCCCACAGAAAGTTTTAAGCTTGACTCTATTGCTCGGATAACACACTTAACAAAATTAATTACAGTACTATGGAAGCAGGCAGTCGCATTTATATAGCCAAATTCTCTAGCAAATTACTTTCAGATACTTAATAATTTATCGAAGTCCGAAAGCCTGACTACGGGGGTGATGCTTTAGAATGAAGATTATAGCGGGTGTTTAAATGACATTCAAAGAGAATGAATGCAGGAACACGATGACTCAGTGAAAATGTAGCTGTCCTTGGTCCTGATTAGTCGATGCAGGCACCTTCTGTTGTCTGAAATCACATAGATTTGTATGAGGAGTTTGAGCATTTCACTCTGGCAATGTCAAATGTATATACCTAAAAGTAATTACAATGGAACTGCGCATGCGCCGATCGCAATTTATCCTGTTAATGCTTAAATTGAGCAAAAATGCTGTTTTTGACGGGTGTAACATGCCATATGGGATTTCATGGCCAGTGTTGATTGGGCTCCTGTCTTGGGAGCACAGGTGACATTTGGTCGGTTTCAGCCGTACTTTTTTATTTGGTCATTGTTGAGAAACGTAGGTTTTGTCAGTGAAAGCATTAATGGCCGTGATTGGTATGTTGAAGACGTTTGTCTTGCTCACAATCTGATAAATTAGACGGCAAGCAGGTTTGTGGGAGTAAAGCATGTGTCTGTAGAGACCTCTGCTAGGGCCGGGGTTTGGATAAGTTATTTACAGTCGAGTTTATTTACGTCACCGTGGCCCACACGTGCACGGATGTCGCAGTCTGGTATAATCAGATCTCTTACTCAATAAGGGGTCAACTTTATGAAAATGTCTTCTGTTAATTATTTGTCCGTTATTTATTTATTTATTTATTTATTTATTTATTTTTGCTTGATGCCCTTAGACGAGCGCTTAGATTTACAATCCATTAAAAATCCATCATTCCTACAATAGGCTATAGGCTACTTACCACCAAAGATTGTTTGTTTTTTTTCTTTATTTTTTTGTCTCACGGCACAGTAATAATAAATGAAAATGAAATGTAACCCTGGTATATTCAATATTCCTCATACAATTTATTAGTTTAAGAGTATAGTGAAGAATGACAAGTTATAAGATACAGTGAAGTCTAAACAGAGCAGAAAAGAATGTAGTCTATGGAAACGCTGTTCCAAAGCAAGGTGAGAGTTGATTACAGCATAAACTCATTGAATAGCTCGATCACTGTTGTTATGAAATGACTGCTATATATCATTACATGTACAACAATTGTGGAATACAAATAGCCAGCCGCGAATTCTTCACGCTTAAAATTTCGCTTCGAGAAAATGAACTCTGCGTAGAATCTACCTGGTTAAAAAGACGAACGACTCATTAAGTTAATTATCGTTACACGTCACTTTTTTACCATTCTCTGTTTACGTGTATTTGATTATGAGTTATGTTGTTGTTATTAGACACCTCAGAGAAATGGCAATGGCAGAGCCTCATTTTCACACGCAGATCTTGTGGAGAGTTGCTTGCTACGCAGCAAACGCAGGTCGCCTTTTTTGGGGAAACCCGTCACATCCTCTGTCCATTTATGGGCATTGAGGTGACACGCAGCGGGGATTCCTCTCACTGGAGACGATGAATGGGGAGGCGGGACTACCTAGCCGGAGTGTATAAAAGGAGAGAGGAGGTAAGCCGCCAGTGTGAATTCACAGCAACAGATAGCAGACGATCATCAAACCAAGTCCTGTGGATACAGAGCTCAGAAAAGGAGACTCCGGAATATTTTGCAGAAGTTCTTTTTAACGCCGGACTTGAAGGATATTACAAGAAGAAATTTTACTGTTGGGAAAACAGACGTTTTGTTACTTGCTTGTTATTTTTTCCTGCTATAGCTGGATTGCCACGGCCCACGACTTTGATCCGGAAACATGCTGAACAACATGGATTTGAACCCCCAAGATTCGTTTTACCGTCAGTTTGACAACTGTGGAAGCTCGTCCATTGGGATTGACACCATCCAAGCGAAAGCAAATCAGGAAATTCTCGTGGATTCGGGAAGAGATGCACCTGTGCAGTTTAGTCAAGGTGAGTGTTTCCACTTTTCCAACGCAAGATACTGTATTAATATTAGGTTTTTAAATTGCCTTTTAAATCTAACTGCATGCATGATCTACTGTCTGCGCAACAGTTTATTAAAGCGATGCATGGCTTTAACACTGCACCACTGTACGCATTGCTTCGGTCGCATGCTTATATAACAATGCACGTTTAGATTCAATTTCTGTGTACCCTATATCTTATTAGTATATAAATTCTCACACATTTTAATCTTCCTCAGAGGGCGTTCCGATCATCCCTAAAACCGAAGCATCGGATTTCTTCTTTGACCCAGGCGAGGGTTCAAAAGGCAATCTGCCATCCTCATTTGCCTACTCCGGCAGTTTCTACGTGGAGACATCCCAGGGGGCACCTTGCAGCACGGAAACACTACTCAACATGATAACGGAGATAGTTGGCATCTCCACGTTGCCCATCTCCGAATTTCAGGGAAGTGAACTCGGGCCATCGAACGGAACATCCTCACCACAGGACAGCGCCAGCGGCGGTGGCTTCCCTGTGCAGGCGTTTCAGAGCCAAGCGTCCACACGCCCGGTGGGCAACACGCCTCCGCCGCTGTACTCACCCGAGCAGGTCCGCCATAGCTATCCCGACTTACAGGCGAATCTGCCGGTTCAGGACCCCACTTCCGCCAAAAGTAACTTCTGTTCCCCCGCTCAAGTGCAGAACCAGGGGCAACTTGAGCCCCAGCCGGAGGCAACAGTTTTTCCAGTCGTTATCAAGAATGAATTCGAAAGCAGTTGCTACGAGTGGGACCCCTTCAGCAAATCCGATACCTACATGCCTTCAAGTTTCGAAACGGACAATTTCCCTATATCGAATGACTGCCCCTCCGACCAACAAGTGGATGTAAAAGATTTTCTCGACTCATTCTCTCCTATTTGTCCCGCCTCAGAAATTGAGTGCAAATTAGAAAGTGCAATTAAGCAAGAGCAATGTTTTATTGACAATTGCGCACAGAGTTTTGGCGTTTCTGCCTTCAACAATTGCCAGTTGCCAATTATGGACATGCCGAACAATGCTTTAAAGCCTGGAGTTTTTCCCAACATCGGAGTTCAGCCTCTAACAAGTCAGTGCGATTCGGCTTACACATCTGCGGCTCTGTCCAGCACTATAGACTCACTCCTTTATTCAACCTTATTGCCAGACACGTTCTCCAGAAGCTGCACTCGCATTGAGAAACCAGCCCGAGTCAGGAAGAGCTCATCCACCTCAAACGGACCAGCCAAAGAGAAACCCTTCTCTTGCCCTATGGAGAACTGCGACAGGCGTTTTTCCCGCTCCGACGAGCTCAACCGACACATTCGTATTCACACTGGGCACAAGCCATTCCAGTGCCGCATCTGTTTGCGGAGTTTCAGTCGCAGCGACCACCTGACCACCCACACCAGGACTCACACAGGCGAGAAACCGTTCTCGTGCGACGTCTGCGGCAAACGTTTCGCCCGGAGCGACGAGCGGAAAAGGCACGGACGCGTGCACCTCAAACAGAGGGAGAAGATGGAGCTGAAACCGCAAATAATTAGCGCCTGGCCCTTCACCTTGCCGGAGGGGATTTGAACGTGCATTGTGCGCTTTACGGAGCCTAATTGTGCATGGCATTAATTCTTTCCGTCTTGGAAGATTAAAGCTACATGATGCAGTTGACTACTGATTACAAGTTGACGCATCGGTCCCGTTGACTTGACAGATAGGCCCTCGGTACAGCTGTCAATGCCGAGGGAAAAAGAAAGAGAGAATGTCTTTGGACTCGGAGAATTGGAATGTGTTGAAACGGGAGCCCGACAACCAAAACGGGAAACGATACCTTCTTTCACATCTTGTATATGTGCTGCTGGGTGCCAAAAACACGGCGTTCTATGCAACAACGACATAATTGATCAAAGAGATTGGAACGCTGTCACGTGACCATTCGGACTGCGGGCGCTTCTTTGGGTTAGCCTCCAAGCGGGTTGTTGAAGTATTGTTTGACAACAGACTCGCTATTAAGTACACTCATCACAGAAGCAACCTCCAGGACTGCACTTCAAACGAACAAAAAGAGAGATAAATCAAAAACCATAAACCGAATAGTGGTACACACTGCACTTATCTTTAACTTGCCAACTGAGAGTCCAGTATCATGTGCTTTTAAGTTTTTTTCTTTTATTTTCTTTTATTTAGTCGTAATACTGCTGTGTGTCCGACAATGTTTTCTTGAAACTGCATGTTTAATGTTACTATGGAATTGATACACCGATACTTGTCCTGCGCTGGGCATGGAGGAGACACGGCCGCATTATGACACGTGTAATATAGTATTTCCATCAAATATGGGGCGGTTAATTCGCGAGGACCTGCGAATTCCGTTTTGCTGTCATGCATATGAATAGACCTTGTGTTGTATTTTATTACTTCAATATATAGATGACTTGTGAGACTTATAAAATCAGTGGCAAATAAATATATTTGTATAACTGTATTTTAATTTGTATTTTTCTAACTGTGTTTGTACGTTTTCCAAGATGACTGCTTTCCTGCAAATTTTTAATATTAAATTATGTATTTATTAACGAGTGCAAGACGAAGGTACAGAGGCCTTCAAAACAATACATTCCGTCGTCGCGGACCCACGCCATTCATTGTTCTCTAATGACTTTCATAGAACGGCGGTGGACGGAGCAGATATGAAATGTGTCAATAATTGTGATTCAGCTGCACGGCGTGTCAGGTATTTATGAAAACATTGCCTGTCACTGGCAAAATACACGACTAGCGCAAACCGCGGCGCCGCACTAATGAGATCACGCAGTCCGCGTATTGTTAGGTTATACCAATTAGATTTCTCCCGTTCTGCAGCCGATCTGTGACACTGTCCTGCGGGAGATTAATTGCACAACCTTATACAATTGCAATTGAGTTACCCAGTAGCGCACATTGCAGCATTACAGAGTTCAAGTTCATTTTAGCTCGTTAAACCGTTACAACACTGAAAGAAACAACGCGGATGAACTGTATATTAATCTGAACAACCACGGGTGGAGTTTATTTAGGTTGTGTGCAATCTAGGTACTCTGCGATGGACTGTAATTGAAATTTGCCTTAAGTTATATTAACTATTGAGGTATTGACTGTAAATATGTATGATTTTTACAAGGAACTTGAACCTGTTGTTATTTTTCATAAAAGTGACACAATAAAACATTTGAATTCTTTAAATACTATGCGGATTCCTCTTCTCTGTTGAAAACCCCACTTACTACCCACCAACAACATCACACGAACCTATTCTCCTTAACCAGTTGTCTTAGTCATAGAGTTATTCTGCCAATATACTAGTGCAGGCTACATGCCTTAAAATCTGTAGCTCCACACATCAACTCGATCTCGCGATGAAAACGTCCACATTTACTGCAATTTAAGTTAAATATAGATTGTTTTCACTCCCTTACATAAACACGCTTACATAACTATATTCGTGGGGGCTTCCCCATCACGTTTGTTATTCCAGGTCTTGGTGTGTCAGGAAAAACCCATACGGTAGCTCGCTTTGGATCACACAAAAACAGGGAAGCAGGGCACCATGTGATCCGAAGCGAAAATCTGCTATTCGATACACTTGTGACCCTGTTCCATTCCCAGATTTAAACTATACGCTCATTGCAACCTTTCCTCTCACGCACATTCCAACCTTTCTCGTCATACCGACATTTTAGGGATAAAATCCTTCATTATTAAGACCAAACGGTCTTTGTATCCCATTGGCTCCTGGGGATCTGTTCACGCGCATGAATACCGCCATTCGTTGAAGACGGCATTGTTCTTTCGGTGTGAAACGCTAAAATAAACACTCTAAAAGCTATATGACATCCCAGAAACAAAAGCTTCACGAATTCATGACTTGGCGAACTCAATAATCACTGAACGGAAGGAGATCATTGGCGTTGTGTGTGATTTTAAAGATAATCCATCGATGCGCGACGTCACTGTCATTGCCATATGTAACAGTAGTATCCAAAAGTGAATGATAGAATTGATCTTTCCTTTACGATTGAATTGATCTGAAATCGTATTTAGTTCCTTCTCCTCAGCATTATTATCTAGAGGACAAGTCCACGTAAACTATAGCCTGTCACTGCCTCTTCTAATTAAACGCTCACCAGATGATCGAAAGTGAGGGTAAATCGAGCGGACCAGCTCAGTACATAAATCACATACATTTTTGGGGTTTACCGCGGAGCAGAAATCCCTTTAACGTTTAAACGAACCCGATTAAAGGATTAGATTTAGAGCTCCGTGTCATCTTATGCAGGTAGTGTATGTGTCTACAATTCTGATTAAAACGCAAAATGTTGAGCGTTAATCTTGAACCTCTTGCCGTCTGTGCTATTTCCAATCTTCGTCTCGTGGTATTACATGTTTTAAAATGCACCACGCATCATACTAAATGCTGTTAGACGGCAAAATTGACAGGACTCGTATAAATACTGTCAGTGTTAAATTGCCACTGTCAGCTTCGCCGTGTACAGTTAGTCCTAATATCATATTTTTAAACAACTGGATACAGCATAATGGAAACATCTGGCTTTCTCATTATACATTGCGGCAGAAAGATTTCATCCTCTCGTTATTCATTTCGGTGATGTATTGTGTTGACAGCTGGTACACCATGAGTGTTAAAACCGCTTTAATTGACGAGACAAGCCAAGCCAAACGTGTTTTTGCAGAATTGGTGTCTGGTACTTTGACTGTGACCTGAAGATGTATACTATACTATACTATACTATACTATACTATACTATACGATACTATACGATACTATACTATACTATACTATACTATACGATACTATACTATACTATACATCCCCTCCTTGCCATTTGGAGAAAGATGCCAGTGTCGCTCGCATTAACTTGCAAGTAAATGTTTTCTGTCCGCGCAATGAAACGTTTGACTGGCATGGACCCTGTTGTAGAAACCGAAGATGTTATGAAGTGGTACCGGGTTATTGGATTCAAGTGTACATTAATCATTGTTACACTTTAGAAATGGTCTTTTAATGCGCCGTGGCTTTGTGCCATAGATCCGCTGCAGTGTAATCACCGCGCAATTCCGCTTCTGTTCGGGAGGCGGGCAGGAGGAACGGCGCGCTGACCTCCGGGTGGGCTTCGTAATCAAGGTGCATAATCACATGCCTGTAATGGCAATCAGGTCCGGTGGATTAAAGCCTTTGAATCATTCCCTGCCGGATGGTCGTATGTCTGATACTGAAGAAGGGAGTAGGAGGTCTGGAGAATGTAGGTGATTAGATGCGGAAAGAGAGCTCGTTATGCATATGGGAAGGCGCCTAATTCGCGCGATTGTTGTGAAGTCAAAGTTCCTTGTTAATATTCCCTGGCAGGCAGACACGCCACCGTTGGCTTTGAGAGCTTGCCAGGTGGTTTCTGAATTGCGGGTTAAACCTGCGCCTCAAGGAGACTTGGAGATTGTTGAGCTTTCTCTTGCCGCATCTCTATGGTAACTTAGTCAAACTGGGTCTGATGCATCGCACGGGGATGGGGGGGGGGGACAATGTGCCCTGGGAGAGAGACATCTTTGAAGCTGTCTAAGTGCGCTGCTTGGCCCTTCACAGTGATTCCCATTGAACTTGCAAAATACTCCATTTTATTGCAAGCTACTTGGATTGCTTTCAATTTTACATTCGCGCAGCATGATATTTGAATCGGAGCATTTTAGATTAAGTACCTTGCTCAAGGGTAAACCAACGGGGGCCCCATCTAGAACTGTTAGTATATATCCCACTTGCTGTATATTATTATTTTTTTTTGGTTGGTGGATTTTGTTATTTTTCCGGAGAGGTGAGTTTTCTGGGGTGCGGGGAAAGTAAATCGACTCGATACCGAAGACGTCGAACAGGATCGGAATAGCGGACTGCGGGATGCGCGTGCGCACACACACGCCGCCAGTTATGCATGTAAACTGGCTCCTGCCTCACTGGGACGAGTTCCATCTTCTACTGGAAGCATGAGGGCCAAGCTGGTTGAAAGTACATATGAAGCTGGACTTTGAAACAAGACATCGGTCCAGGATAATCACTTGACACCTGAGTGCTGGATTCTTAAGTCTAACAGTTTGTAATGACATGTATTTACATCTATACAGAGGTGGAAAGTTCAGGTCTAGACAGTACTCAACTGGTTGGTTGAAATAAAACCAAACACTGATCATGGTCTTTGACTGTTGTGTGTGTGTGTGCGTGTGTGTGCACGTTAGATGATCTATCTAT
>JAODUD010000085.1:61854-74751 GCA_026784285.1 Stomatorhinus walkeri | reverse complement strand
TCAATATGGGGGGGGGGGGGGGTCCCCATCTCCCTATTGTTGAACAATACCGATCTTGAGACCCCCATAAAATTTTGCTTTTAAGGCTTTCAGGGGGTCTCATGGGTGAATCGGGGGAGTCGGAACCCCCGCATTCCGCACACTGATTCTAATCTAATTTCTAATCTAATATATCTGGGTATGGACCATACCAAGGTTTTAGGGCTGATTTGGTCCCTACCAATGCTGAAACTGGTCCTGCATGGGGGAGTTCAGCTGTGAAGGCCAATGATGTTTATGTCTATTGCCTCCAGGGATGGAGGGGGGGTGAGGTTGCACGCTCCACTCCCTTGCACTAGTGCCAAGATTGAGTGACCAGGAACCGCCAACCTGGTTTTTACTCCTTTTTTGGACTTTCCTGGTGAGTGAAGATGCAGGGTGATTCCGCCACGATGTCCGGCCATTTTACGTTTAGCAGGACTTATCATGATCTCGACATCTGGAAAGACTGCAGTTGGCACCGCCGTGTGCTCTCGGGGTTTCTCCTTCAACGGGGCTGAAAGTAGAGTGAACACTGAAGGTGAAACTCTCCTCTTTCCAGGTATGTATGCAGGCAGTCAAATGTATTAGGTAATTACCATCATTCAACAACTACTGTGCAACTCATGGAATAAAAAACAGCATCACATTTTTCTGAATGTTTTTGTTCTTTGGATAATTGCCACCGTAGGCAAGGGAGGAAGCAAACATCGAGGGTAAGAGAACCTTCTGGAAGGAAAATGTATGTCGCTGGAAAGAACAGAGCTGTGGGTGGGAAACGCATTGTGACTTTATGGTTATTACAAAAAGCTACTAGTATATTAGTCGATTAGAGTACCCGGTCATTAGCTTGGATCTTTTTTTTTTTTATAATTCTACAGTGGTTCCCTTACCGGCGCCCCCTGTTGACTCTGCTCTAGGAAATTTCGCCGTGATTACCATCCTATGTCCACTTCACCAGTGACTGCAAATACGTAACATCGCTACGCACGGTCCTCTTAACGATAAAGGGTTCATTTGTTTCTCCGCAGTTTGCATTTTAAAAAAATCACAGAAAACAACAACTGTGGTCACTCACACCGGCAAGAATGTAACTATATATAGTATAATATATACTTAACACAGCTCATGTTATATAAGACTCACGATATATATATATATATATATATATATATATATATTCCAGGTAGTGTGAAAGAAATTTTAATGGACCTCTTTATGGAGGGGGGTTAGTTTCAGTCCTGGTAGAAGAAGAGCATTAATATGTAAATACATGCAATAATTCATCAGCCTGTTGTCATACCTACAATGAACGCCTAAATAAGTTCCACTGAAAAATCACGAGCAATCCTTGATATGATATACTGTGTTACTATGGCAACAGCTGTGGCTCAAGCAAAAGATGCATGAGTCCAAGGCGTTATTATTAGAATAGGACGCCTGCCCCGTTACCTGAGGAGATCACTCTCGATCAGGCACCCGAATTTAGTTTTGTCACGAGGGAAAGAAAAGTTACACAATGGGACTGGTCGTGCTTAAAGACGAAAAGGTGCCATATTTGATTTTAACATACTGTCAAGAGTTAAATATATAAATCGTGGGTACATGTTTTATGGTGGATTGATGGTTCTGAGGCGAGGGCTCTGTTGTAGTAATCGGAAGGTTGCTGGATCGAATCCCGGGAATGCCTGGAGCAAGGCTCTTAACCTGGAATTGTTATATGCTGGGTGTGATGTTAATCCATATAACCCTGTGCTGAGGTATCACCCGCTGAATGCCTGCATTCAGATTATCTTCCCTAAAGGAGATTTATGTGGTGGCAGGTGTAATCAGCATGCGATCCTTGCCTTACCTCACATTATATAAATGCACGTGACAGTGTGAGACCGTGGCAAACAGCTGGATCGCTTAGAAGACCGTGTGGTTGGATCATGCCTAAGATGTTACTCTGGAATGATAGTGAACGGCCTTTGTAGGATAAAACGCTTGGCCTGCGTCCTGCTAGCTCCTTCATACATTCCGAGTATGATGAGCACTTTAATTTGGCACTGCTCCTCTCGGATGCTTCTGCGCTTTCATCTCTTTCCTGCTGGAAAAAAAAAATCGCGTCTCGCGGGAAGCAGATGTCAAGTTCTGATGTCGAGCCAAGACGTGGAAAGTCGCTGGGCCTGGAAGGAGGCCGGCCTCGGAACATGGTTCCTACGGCAGAGAGCTCCGTGTGGCATCTCCATCTAACTCTACTTTGATGGCTGCAAGATGCCGACTTTGAGGAGCCACAGGTTAAAGTTAAGTGGTCAGATGTGTTTCTTGTTGTCCAAATGCACCATTGAAGCAAGTTAGTCGAGAAATGGAGTTGAAACAGCGTCCCATGGCTCAGGAGAACTGGAGCTGCCAGCTGTTGACATTGTCGATGCTTGGATATTAGGAAAAAAAATAAATCGACGAGTGTGTGACCCCGGCTTTGCAACGCGGACCAGGGACGCTCTAGGGAGAGGATCTTTGCTGTTATTCTGGAACTTGAAAAACTCTTGCTGACCAGATGGAGGCCTTGCCAGAGATCATTGTGACTGAAGCTCAGTGGCTGTGGGAGGGGGGGGGTCTTAATTGTTAGATTGGTTCACCACCCCCCTAGTGGGGAAGAAAATTATGGGATGTGTATCAGCACTCGGCGTGCCAGTGTGTCGCACTGATGAATGAGAGTGGTTGGGAAGGGTTCTCAGAATTGATGGGGAGCTTTTTACTGCTGGGATCAGGCACCTGTGGAGCCCACAAGGCCTTCAGAGCAGAATGTCATCAGGCTGCAACAAACATTTCTACAGTCTCTATGTGCGGTGTTAAAAGCCAGTGTCTTAAAGACCACGATCCAGGACTCCCTTAGCTGTGCCATCTATACGTAGGGACACGAAAGGGTCATGAATTACTTTTATTTATATTTTACTTGTTCTAATCCCCAGGAGGTGTTCGCCGTTTTACCCTTGAGTGAAATTTCATCTTTTTTGCAGTTTCATTGGCATCAGCTTAGATACCATAATGCTAATTTAATATTTTACTCCAGAAAGGGCCCCTATGTCTTGTAATGCCACAATGCAAAACTCCCCAGCCTCATTTATACACAACCTTCTGATTTTCTCTGTGCCACACGCCCCCCCCCCCGTTTCAGCTGACTAGATCCCACATTAGTCTACCAACCTATCGTGTGGCACCCCCTCAGAGAGAGCCCACAGTATGCCAACCTCCAAAGCGCTGGCCCACCATGTCCCACCCGTTCTGTGCTGGCCTACCATACACCTTCCCTGATTTACTCACCTCCTCTGTAGTTGCCCACAGGGTACGCTGTTTGCCTGCACCAATCCCCCGAATGAGCACCTCGGCTTTAGCGTACCCGCTGTGACAGGACAATACGTTTCTGATCAGCGCTGGTAGCTCTAAAGCCTTCGGGAAGGTGCTGACTCACTGCGATCTGGCCTTCCGTGTCTGAAGATTGTTTTTGTTGCCATGGTATTGTGTTCAAGAAAGTCGAGTCTCAGAATGGTGAGAAATGACCCAGGCTAGGGGGCTAATAGCGGCGTGCTAGCTGGTTCACACAGTTATGTCCAACACTGGTTGGGGCCAGACAATGGTACACTTTTTATTCTCTCGTCATTGTAAAAATGCCTCACATTTAACATTCCTAAAGTTAAGCCCTGCCGCCTTCAAATGCTCTCTTTAAAAAGCACAACACTCCAGTTCGTACATCAGAACATGAGAATAATGATTTATTTGTGGCTACATATCGAACTTAGTCATTTTTTCTCCATTGCTGCCCCCTGTTGGCCTGGACTGTCATATTACTCTGAGTAACGAGAATGGTGCTGTCTTCTTCCCAGCTTGCACAAGGCAGGGGTGCGAGAGGAGGGTTACAACAGTGTTTACTTACACATCCAGTCATTTGTCAGTGAAGGATGTGCGCGCTGTGGAGAAGATATTTATAATCTCTCCAGTTTTGTTTGGAAGTTTTTCTCTATAGGCGTATTTTGCTCGGTAAGACCTAAAGGCAAAATTCGGAGGGAAATTGGTTAGTGTCTTACGAGTTGAAAGATGAAAGAACAGATGAACACGATAGACTGACATCTATGTGTTGTCCTTTGTCTCGCCAATTAATAATTGACAGCACTCTGCAAATGACTGTACTGTGTCTAAGTGTCTCGCTTGAGTAACGGTTGCTAGGCGAATGACAGCTAATTATATCCATTCAGGGCGTTCGTGGAAGATCAAAATGCCTTAATTGCAATGAATCAAAGACAATAGATGGCCTGGCGTTGTAGATTTTCAGTTATTTAGGGATTTATAAATAGAAATACAACAGGATCGATCACTATCTGTTTCTGTAGCTCGGCACAGGAATTGCTTCATTTAATGTAGGTTAATGTTTCTTTTGGTTTTTTTAACGTATATTTTCCGTCGTTTAGCAGGAAGCAGGGATTTAAGTGCTGTGTTGTCAATGGAAGCCCTCAAAAGAGTCGACAGATTCCTCCTACTCCATTGTATACGGTAGGAAGTTTTCGCCTGGTTCTGCGTCTGTCAAATGAGAATCAGAAGCTCCTCCGTGCAGCGCATAACCTCAGTCACTGGAGATCCAGAGTGACGCTCGAGATTGACTACTACTGGCCAGAAGGGGGCGCGTCTGTACCTCCATTAATGTGCTTAGCCAGTACGCATGCCTTGACGGCCTTCTTACATTTACATAATTGTGCCCCTTTTGTAACTCTCAAGCTGTGAATATGTGAGATATAACAGTTTTGTTTCTGAGTGCTGACAATGGATTGCCAGAAAAAAAATGTTAATAGAAAAGTATGTCTTACTAAATCCGAGCACCATGGATTTAAAAATAAAAACTCTTTCCCTTGTCTTCTGAAATCTGAAGTAATGTTTGTGAGATTAATAAAACATACTTACATTCTGTGTATGGAGGTCCTGAAATGGTCCTTTTTCCCAGCATTATATACAGTACAGGGTCAGTCAGTCTCTGGAACAACTAAGGGCCTTGCTGTGGAACACAATGCTGAAATTATTCTTCCAACCACAGGATTTAACTAGCAGCCTTCTGCTCTCAGGGGCAGGGTCCTAACCAGCAAAACCAATAGGTGGATATAGTAGGTGAAAATAATCTTTAGGGGTCCAAGGTTACCTGGAAATCCTCCCCTCCTGGGCAGGATCAGACGTGGGTAATGTTCAGACGATCTGGTTGTGATCCAACATGAAATTCTGGTTTCAGATGTAATCATGTGAATAAGTTCTGAAAGATTTGGCTGGCTCAGCTGTCCAATCGATGGGGCACCAGACAGCTGATACCGGGGAGGACCTGGGTGCCGCTCCAGCAGAACCTGAGCAAACACGGGCCCCAGCCTTCCCTGTTGCTTCAGGGACAGAATTAATCTCCACACTCCTCGCGAGGAGGATTGGAGATCTCCTCCTCAGTGGAGCCTTGGAGGGCATCTCTGCACAAATGTCAGCTAGCAGAGCTGTAAAAGCTGACTTTCTCGGTCACGCTTCTCACACTTCTCCTCTCCTGGGAGGATGGATCTTGGTAAGGAACAGGCTCTGTGTGACAGATGCTACCCAGAGAGTGGGGAAACGTCGTCTTGATGATGCCAGAGAGCTGTGAGCTTTTAGATTTCACCTTCTTGCATAGAGCTGACTCTAATCCCTGTTGATGGATCATTGCAACATGCAGGTTGTTGATGGTGACGCTGGGCAGGGTGCAGGTCACCCTCAATCTTCACCACCACGCAGCAGAAACGTGAGTCGAGGACGTATTTGCTGACACGGCGATTCCTTTCTGAACTTTACATCTGATCGGCTTTCTTCTGGAAGTTTCCAGCCAAATTCTTTCTATAAAAAGTTATCTTCAAAAAAGTTTTGAACTTGTAATAATAGCTTACTAACACTTTGCAGAGCCCAAACATTCTAGGGCAGCTTGGTTATCTCTGACTTGATCACCTGCTAATATTATTTAAAACTGAGATAATTACATATATTACTGCAGTTGTTGTGGATAATTTTGGGTCAGTGACACAATGAGACTCTTTTCCTTGGCAGATAGAAACTCAGATCAGTTGTTTGTATGTTTAATGGTGGCTGACTGTGACCCATGTGACAACGCAGTGTTTCCCAATTTGGTCCTCAGGGACCCGTGGATTGTCCGTGCTTTTGCTCCAAACAGGAGCTGGGAAGGTGTGGACCGTCTGTGGGTCCCCGAGGACCAGGTTTGGAAACACTGTGATAGAATATTTTTGCTAATGTCCTTCCTCCTTCCACTTTCTGCTTATCTGGTAATAGGGGGGACAATGCAGGGAATTACCCCAGATGGCTCCTGTCGATGAGGAAATGTACTGGCTGCAACGTCAAGCTATGCTCACCTGTACATAAGCAGCTGTTTTAAAATCACAGCATCCATTATGTCATTTGTTTAGTACATCATTATTATGTTCTTCATAGTGATATGTGTACATGGCAATCTATCTGCACGTTTTTGACATTTTTGACACATTAAACACTGATGTTCAAATGATCTGGATGTATTAATTTGTTGCTGCAGTACTGGGTGAGAATGAGATAACCAACATGGATCCGAGATCTGTGTCATTTTAACATTTTGTTAGTATTTTGCAAACATCTATCTTTCAATTCCTCATCCAGTACAGGGTTGTTGGGAACTTGAAACATATCCAAGGTGCATTCACATAAATATCAACAGCTATATCAAAGCAGTTTACTTAATTTAAAACACAGATCTTTATATTATGTATAACATTTAGGATTTATTGCATTGTATCTGGCTGGTATGGTGACTAAGTGTCAAATTTTACCTCAGTATTCTTCAGGCAACCCTAGCAGGGTATCCAAAGTGACAGTTTGTCAGTGGGGGATGAATCTTTAGCTATGCTCCTAGTGGGAATGGTGTGTGAGCATGTGTGTATACCTTTTGATGAGCTTGCATCTTGTGTAAGGCGCAACCTGTACCCTATGTTTCTTGGTTACCGGTTCCATGCAAATGTGTAGTTGATAAGTAGCTGGAAAGTGAAGGATGGTTGGGTTCGATCTCTAAGACTGGAGGCCGTGACTGTGCAGTTAAGGAATAATAAGTAAACTAATGTGCCCCTTCACGGGGCGACCAGGGTCTCGAGCCGGCGAACTCAACCTTCGGCGCGTGCAGTCCCGGCCCGCCCCCCGCGCGCGCTGCTGCAGAGTGGAGTGCGTGACGTCAGCAGCGGAGCGGCTCCTTGGCTCGGCAGAGGAATGGGGGACAAACTGCGAGGTGAGCGATGCTCTTATTTTAATGCATTTACGTGCTTTCGGGGCTCGGCTTAGTCGGGCACGCTGTCAAGCCGCTTGCCAGACTAGCGAACGCGAATGCAGATAGATAAGGTGGTGAAAATTAGCCAGATCAAGTCGCAGCGGCGGTAGCGGCTTGCCCTGGGAGAAAATGGTGTAAAAGCTCGCTTTAAGGCAGACGGTGTTTCTGTACACGTTTCTGCTAGCCTGGCATCTAGCGCTAAAAAAATCATTACAAACGATGCATAATATACTGATCAATAATTAGCTATAGCATTTAAAAATATTAACTGTGAGCTAACGAACCAGCTTGCGGTGGGGTGTATGCACCTTATACGCAGACGCAGCGCTGCCCCTCGATTAATCGGCAAGATCACGTATAATCGACTTTTAACCGTGCCATGTAAAGTGACGCTTAATCAATGACTCGTCCATACGAGGGCTTAGCAGGTAGAGTCGCAAAGCTGTTATTTGGATTGAGGGATAATGCCATTGGCCTAATTTGGGTTTCACGATCAGCACTGCTGACGGGGGACCGGCTGACGTGGGGGGTGGGGGTGCCTCACTGGTATGATTTCTTTGTGGTGTGCATACCAACATGGCATTTGCCCTCCTCCTTGTCGGAGACGTCGCAGAAAGCAAGACGTGCCCGTATGTGGGGGGTCATGTCTAAATCATCTAGCTAGCAGTAATCCATGGGAAGCAGGTGGGAAATGAGCAGCCTTTACGATCTGCGTGAATGAGTAGTCTTTCAGTGTTATAATATTATACGTTATATATTACGAACGAGAACGCATGCATCGTTATGGTGACACATTGCTAACCCCAGTCACAAATGGTTATAGATCAATTGGATAAGTATTACGGGCTTGCGATTATGGTTACAATAATGATGACGACGGAGACGATGGCCAATCTAGCATACATCACCGTATATCAACTAATGACATTCAAATGGAGTAAATGTGAAACAGGAGAGTGTACCCCTAAGAGCTGGACGTTGGGTGGACATCGATCGGTTTATTTTGCTTTCTTGTTTAGATGCTGCCTCGAGGTGAATATAGCTTCGGGCAGTTTGACGAGCTTAAAGACGCTGTGGCAGCAGGGAGTGTAAAGAGGGCAAAAGGGCAAATGCTGAAGTGGCAGTGGGTAAAGGAAGGGTAGAAACAAGGCAGGAGTTTGGGAAAAGCACTTCCTTATAATGAAAGCTATTCTTCGACCGTAGTCTCTCCATACAAGGCCGACACTGTCCCGTGTATTTTCTTCTAATTGAATTAGCGGTTTTTGTTTGGACCGAGGAGCCGGATCAGTTTAGTGACGTTAAAGGTCGCTCCATTTATCCTGCCAAAAGTCCGTATATTTACAAAGGCTTGGCCTTATTGTTCATTTACACCCCAGTGATTCCTCCTTTCTGAGTTATTCCTTACTTGCTGTCTCACTGCCATTTTTTTAAATCTGGAAAAAATTATGGAGGTGAAATGTTGTATGTAATAACAACAACCCTAATGCGCTTTTGTAGGACGGAACATGTGTGTTTTTTTCTAGTTAAATTTTGTTTTATTGCTGTTTGTTTATTAAGAATAACTATATTTATCTACAAAAGACCAAAATGTATTTAGTATGCAGTGGGCTTAGTGGATTGGTTTGATTATAACATCAACACCAGAATTTAAGATGAAATGATCTATTTTAAATGCAATATAGACCTATGCAGTAATAATTTAATGGTTGAACATTGAAAAGAAATGTTTGATCATTAGTCATTATGTAACATAGCAGAAAACGCAGTATTTAAGAAAGTCGTTTTTTGTATACAATGGTTGTCATATTCCCAAATAATGGTGCCATTTGTGGAGTTATATATTGGTTACAGTATTATGGTTTTATATTTTTTTAATAGGTTTTAGTTTTTTTGTTGGTTTAGCAAATTTTTGCAGTTGTTTCCTTAATGTTTTCCTGGTTTATTGGCATTAAAGGCAGAATGATCTACATGATCTTTAGTGCAGTGGTTATCTCTGTTGCCTCGCACCACTGGGTGCAGGGTTTGCATGTTCTCCTCATGTCGTTGTGGGGTTTCCTCTGGGTACCCTGGTTTCCCCCCACAGCCCAAAAAATATGCCGAGGCTAATTGGAGTTACCAAATTTCCCATAGGTGTGACTGGTGTGCGAGTGCCCTGTGATTTGGTTCGCGACCCGTCCTGAGTTGTTCCCTGCTTTGTGTCCGTACCATCCGCGGTAGGTTTCAGATCCCCCACCGCCCCTAAATAGGACAAGTGGTTTCAGAAATGGATGAAAGGGTTCTTGATAGTGAACTAGTCTAGGGTGGCCTCACTTTAAGTTGGTGGAAGGTCAGGATTTTAACGGCGTCTGCACTCCTGTTTCATCATCTGTAGGAGTTGTTCAGACCGGGGATGTCTGGCAGGTTGTGTAAGCCAGTCAATGAGTGAAAAGCAGTAAAGCTAAACCAGACTGATGTCGCTTTTCCGTTTTGGATGTCGGTCCAGAGCACAGATGTGTCGTGTTACTGAGGCCTCGTCTCTGCTTTTGCTGGTCGGGACGCGGGACGCTCTCTCGACACCCTCTGATCTGACACCGGCGCGGCCCAGCGCCATTTAACGAAAAGCGGCAATGGCGAGCGGCTCTTGGAGGTGAACGTTACAGAAAGCATGCCATGGTGACCAGGAAGCGATACCCAGGGAGACGCAGATGCGGGGCGCGTCATTAAAACACCATGGGGAGAGACTGATAAACCCAACTGCTACCGGAGGCTCGAGCCTGACCATGGAGTTTCAGGCCGTCCAGGTGGTTTGCATGGGTAACACTCTCCGGACGCAAATGCTGTGCTAGCCTTCTCGGGAAGCGATCGAATGCCCGGCCTTATTATGCACAGTGATTTCCTGGGAGTGTCTGTTCTAAACAAGGGAGAAGATTGGGTAGTGATGAAACAAGCCATGTGTTGTGTGGGCTGCCTGGCAGTTGCACATTGCGTCTCTTTACATACGGATATCTCTCAGATTTAATTAAAAAAAATACACTCCTGCAATGGCAGCTGATGTCGGGTGGGGCTTCCACTTCTGCGTCTCCACTGACACCAGCTGGTCACGTTGTGCATTTCGGTCACCTCAGACAGACTGGTGTGGAATAGATTTACACAGACATGGCTGACCCCCCTGGGGGAAATAGGTCTTTGTAATGTGTACAACTATGTTTAGGGCTGGCGTGACAGTAGGTGGAATTGGGATTTTATCTGGCAGGGGGTGTAACAGTGGATAGATACACGGAAACAGAATGGAGTTTGGGAAAAGCCACAACTGGGATCTGGAATTAGTGACTGGGAATTGGTTCTACCCATCTCATGATCCAGCAGTTATTAATTTTTTTTCTAATATTCTTTGAATGCCGTGGTATGGTGGTAAGCTACAGTGTTCAAGGGCAGCGGCTTTCAGCAGATTAACTTAAGAAGCTTTCTGGAAAATTTCAGCAGAACATGCAGGTATTGAGTCTTTTCTCACTGCTACTATCGCGCTGTTACTTGACTGGCTAAGGATCTGCACCCATTTCCGGTAGGGCATGAGATCTGTACCCATTTCCAGTAGGGTATGAGATCCACAGCCATTTCCGGTAGGGCATGAGATCCGCGACCATTTTGGGTAGGGCATGAGATCTATAGCCATTTCTGGTAGGGAATTAAATCAAATCCCCTGGCTGGCAAAGTATTCAAACCACCGTTGGGCTCTTAGGCAAGGGCCTTAATCCCAGCTGCTTCCGGAACGCTGCTTGACACCTCTCTGTGGCCCCAAGCGTCCCTCGCTTTCAACAAACGTGTCTGCTAACTAAATAAAAGGAAATGGAACATGATGTAGAGTCTACGCAGCTCTACGCAGCTCTACGCGTTCCTACGCGGCTCACACAGTCTGATGATGCAGATGCCAAACAAAAGCCATCGATTACGGCAGCAATCATTTATATCTTATTTATGGCAGAAGAGGCTCATAACATCAGGCTCTGTTATTTACATCCGAGGAGACGGTTGCGGATGGCACTTAATCCCTCCATCGATCGCAGAGCGATCAGTAGCATATTGTTTACTTCTTTCACATGCCTTTTTTTTGTTTCCTTCCTTCACTGTATTCTGATGTTCCAACGGCTGGTTCCTCTCCCAGACTGTAGGCTGAAGCCACTTCTTGTGAAGGGCGGAGAGTTCTCACGATTCTCTGCCAGCCACGGCAATTCCCCCTACCCCCCACCTGCCAAGCGAACGCTCGACTCACAGGATTGTATGGCGTTGTTACCTGCGCTTGTTATGTAATCATGACTTAAGAGTTTTTTTCAGATTACAGCAATATTACAGTAATACTCCATTTTACTGATGCGTGCTGCACAAAGCTGCAGTATGGAATATGGCTAAACGTGAGCAATGGACTGAATGTTTTTTAGTTTTGGGTGTGGGGACTAATGTGCGAGTACAGTGTTAGCATTGACTGCTAAATATAATTAGCAGCAGGGAGAGGGGTGGGAGTGATGTGTGGGTGGGGGATTATGTTTCTGTCACTGGGGGGTTGGCCGGGCTTTAGTCGGGCGTGTTGTGGATGGCTTGCTTCCAGAATCGCAAATTTTTCAGCTACGCTGGCGGGAAGCCAGCCAAGTAACCTATGCCGGAACCGCGGAACGTGAAGTGACAGATTTCACAATGGTCTCCCCGTCCCCCACTGCCCCCAGCCTCGGCCCTGACGGGGGCCACAGTTCAAGAGGAGCCCAGGATATTTGCCAGGCCGACAAGAATCAATAAAAAGGGCAGAAGACGTCCAGCTACACATGTCCCAGCCGGGGGGGGGAGGGGGGCAGTGTCACCACCCATGTCCTGTTGCTGTCCCTTAACCACTCATGGTTACCACACCGTCCCTGTCTGTGCCTGTTTGGAAAGGCCACAAAAAATTGATTTTACGTACACGACGTGTTTCGGAGGAAGTTTTCCAAATGAGAAAGCGATCTCAGCATGACAGTAGCTGTCCGGAGTGAGTAAATTTCACTTTGAAGAGTCGTGGATCCTCTCGCTTCATGAAGAGCAGTTCTCACCTCTCAGTCTCTCACACACACACCCCTGCCACCCCCATTCCTCGGTGATTACGTAGGTGGGATCTTTGCTTAGCGGAGTCTGATGGTTTGCAATGCAGTATCAGTGGTAGGGTGGGGTTGGCATGTGCAAGACTTCAGTGTGACGCGGGGGAACCGGCCAATGAGAAAAGGGATGGCTGGGTATTGAGCATTAGTAGGAAAGGGGGGGTCTTTTTGAACCATCAGTTTTATTCCTTTTTTACTCTCTCTGTTATGTGACGTGCTCTCTCAGGAGGGAAATCCTGTCCGTTCTGGTTCTGTAACCTGGAGGACTGGTGTCTGTGCTGCTTCAATCTTCTATAGGTTGCCATGGGAATCGGCCCCGGTGGGGAGGCAGGGGGGTTACCTGTATGCTGTCATCTGTGACGTTGGAGCGTCAGTGAGCACAGGAGGAGCATACCACCTTATTAGATGAATGAGGGGACGAAACAGTGACTGGGGGGGGGGGGG
>JAODUD010000084.1:219886-242639 GCA_026784285.1 Stomatorhinus walkeri | reverse complement strand
AAATCCAAACATCCCGATCGCCATGCTGGATATGAGAGTAAAGCAGCACAGAAAAGGAAAATAAATATTTTCATAATCTGTGACTGATTTATTCTTTGAAGCTTTAATATTAATTTATGCAATTGCAATGCCTTGATTTTAGTAAGGTTAGAACACAGTCATAGCCATAAATGCAATGGTACTAATTATTGGCATAATTTCTCTCGGTGTTTCGGCTTTCAGCCTTGGTTTCCTCTTTTTCGGTTTTCGGTTTCGGCCAAGAATTTTCATTTCAGTGCATCCCTAACATAAATAAAAATATGCAACATGTGATTATTGGATTTTTAAAATTTATATATCTGGTTGTGACAGCCTGAGTGTGTGCTATAGAACCCATTGTTTGTCATAAGCCAGTGATAGACCCTGTATTTAAGCGCAAGAACTCATAATTTTGATATTTTGAAAATCATTTGCATAGATATTTTCTTGTCCAGTTAGATTTCTTTATTCAAACCTATAAGTTGAGCTGGGCACATCTGCTAGAACAGCCCGCATTGATATTATGTTGTGGATATGGTTTTGTTTCCATCTTCTACAGAGCCAGCTGAGTTTGGACACTGACTCCAGCACCCAATCAAGCCGTGACGGCTTGGAGGCTGAACCCAGGGCACAGGCTGAGTGCTTCACGGCCCTAAAGACAGCAGAACACCGGCTCTCTGACCAGCTGCAGTGGCTGAGTCGTATGCCCTCGCAGTCTGGGGTTCAGTTAGATTCCAGCAGGAGGCGGGACCTTGAAGCACAAGTCCGTGAAATCACTCACAGAGAGGCTCTGTCTCTTTCTAGGGCTGGCACCCCATCCATTAACCTCACCTCCCACCATCAGTTCCCCTTCTCCTCTACGATAATCCCCGCATCAGCTCCACAACCCCACAACAGTGGTCTCTCCTCAGAAACCAGGGAACCTGCTGTTGTCCAAAACTTTGGTATTACGGCTCAAGATAATTTAGACAAAGAACCAGACCCACAAGCAGGATGCATGCCGCCAATAAGGTCAACTCCAGGACATAGTAACACTAAAGACACTGGTGCCATGGAAAAAAACGATACAGGCTCACCTTCAGATCTAGAGGTACATTCAAACCTACTGACCACAGGGACACAGGACCTTTTGCTAGCTTCTGAGAAGAAAAATGTCAGCTGGATAAGCACGAGGGATACAGAACAGAGGAAACACCCATCTGATTCTGTCAGCCCTTTAGCTGAAGTCAGCCAGCTTCCTAAATTCAGTACTGGAACTTCATTTGGTATGATCTGTAACAGTAACAGGCAGATGTCCAAGTCCTTACCTGATGTGAGGAGGTCGCTCACCAGCCTGAAGCCATGTGTAGTTCCTTTGCATGTTGTGCCTTTGGCTTCGAGTTCTTTGTCCATCTCTTCTTCCACCAAGATTGTTCCTTCTGACCTGCCTTCGGCCTTGACTCTTAGACAGCCCAGTGGAAACACTTCAGAATTCAGCCCAGTGACACGTTCTCAAGAAGATGGCTCCACATCTGTGAAGGAGCTGCCGGCTGACCAGCCTTCTGGTTCTTCTTCCCAGATCGCTCGTGACATGAACGTGGACTTCATGAAGCACAACCAACCATCAGCAGAGCACAGTTCATACTTTCCAGCCACAGGAATGGCTAGCACTACCTTTGGACCACAGAAAGGACAGCAGTCTGTTAGAAGGCAGGACCCTGAGGCAGCTGGTGCCTCAGTTCAGATCACTGCATGTTTTCCCCGGGAGGAGTCACAGAGTACCAGGCCCACCTTACCACAGTCGTCCTCGTTACCACAGAAGATGATGTCTGCCCCTTTATCCATTCAGACACCAGGTTAGAAGTTGGAGTTATTTGAGAATTTGAAATTCCATCAACAACTCATTACTAGTAATTAGCCTAGTAAACCACTAACTCAGAGTTGTGAAAGTTCTAGACTGGCCTGCAATATCTCATTTAAAAAACAAAGATCTCACAAATCACATTACTGCCAGTGTTCACAAAAGAGTGCCTTTCCAAATGAAATATTATATCACTTACATGAAGCCTGTATTTTCCTTGTTCAGTGTTTCACAGAAAGATCCGCATGCTGGCTCTGTTTCACTTATTTTCTTAAAGTTTAATTTTCTTAGCTGTCTTGGTATGTGGCAATATAACACAGTAGCTGCACCTCGATCTGCTGGTTCATAAACTCCAGAGCAGCTTTTTATTCCCAGTCTGTCCCAGAGGGACAAAGTTTGAATGACTAACAAATATATTAGTATGTTGGTATTATTAGTGTTTCTGTTTCTACCTCTGACAAAGATCTCCAAAGCATCTGAAGATATTATTCCATCCACCCATCTATCCATTTCCTCTACCCGCTTGTACTATTCAGGGTCGCGGGGGTCTCAGAGGCTACTGGCACAAGATAGGGAATAACCCAGGATGGGGCACCAGCCCGTCTCAGGGCACACTCACACTCCAGTCATTCACACATAAAGATGTCATTCCTTAATCGTAAATTGGGTATTGAGTTCTAATTGCCCCCTGCTGTTGCAGTGATCTGGCAGGTGGCCTCTGCATGCACACTCGTGTGAGTGCCTTGTGGATGATGTGCTGTCCCTCTTCCCCCGTAGCTGTGCCTATTCTCCTGCCCTACAAGCCCCATGGGAGCTCAGAGCTGTTCTACATGCCCCAGGCAGGGGTACCACTGTTCCACATTCATTCGGGCGCCACTCTGGAGAGCCGCCATCCAGGTGCTGTTTCATACTGCTCACCCTTTCATAAACAAGGAGCCGTAACTAGCCAATCCAGCACATCCCACTGCTGCTCCAGCAGGTTACTAAGCAGCTTGTCTATAAGCTCCCACTCAGTAGATTCACTGACACGTACACCACCGTGTAGAGCTGTTAATAATGAATGTGTGCTTTGTCTGATGCATCTGCCAGGCAGGTAGATAGGGGGGAGTTGCCTCTTTGAACCTCTGCTGCCTCCCACCCTAAGAACCGTTTCATCTCCTTCAGGATGGGACGCTTCGGCTCCAAAGCTCAGCATGGAGGTTCTGAGCTCCAGTGAGCAGAAGTTCAATGACACCATCGCCATTAAGGATGTAGAGCGGACCTACAGTCTGCAGCGGCAGGGCAGTGACGTCCGCCAGGGTTCGGCCATGCAAGGTGAGGCTGCACAGCATGTGTAGAGTGGGAATGCCGTTAAAGTATCTGACATCCACAATCGACGTGTGCTGATATGGGCCATTTATCTTTACCATCAATTTTGAACTTATCTGATTTGTTTTCATACTTATCTGCATTTTTGTGTATCTGTATATCAGTTCAGCTTCCTGCTATAAGTTAAACTGTCCTAAAGTATGATCAGTAGCTATCAAAATTACGGAATGAGTGACATTTTTATAATTTCCCATGCTGCTTATCCGGATTCAATGTTACGAATAGAATGAATGCATCTCAGTTTCTCTTGCTGGTGAGTGACTGTGGAGTGAGTTTTCAGTTCGTATACCCCGTCAGGATAAATTCTTGTCCCACTCAGAACTGATTTGTCGAGCACTTACTGTTGTACTGTTGAACTGATCCCCCACTGAAAGGCACCCTGTTCTCCTGTTCTGTCGCACACTCGTCTTTTTTGGGAGTTGAATTATTTAGTTTCTTTGTACAGTTTTAATATTCGAAAAATGATGCTTTGGTGATGACTAACTCCTCTTACATTGACTAAGAGGATCATCCCGTCGGCCATCATTGGAACAGCCTGACATCACAGGGTTTCAGCCACTTTGGAAAGGAGGCCCACCATCTTGCAAAATGCTTACCGGCGTTGCCAGATAGATTGGGGTTGCCCGATATTTTGAGATATTTCATGTTATAATCCAAAAATGTTAAGTATAATACATTGTTCTCTAATTTTGATTGTAGACCTTTTCTGAACTTTTGCTTAAGACTTTTATTTTGTGATGTGCAATACGTTTCACTGAAGAAATGATTAAAATATATTTCTTCTATTCATGTTAGAATAAATTTGAATTTGAATAGGCAGCAACTTTTGTGAATTACAGAAATGTCACTCATTCTCAAATTTTAATCACTATTGTACATACTGACTTGATTTTCAGATTTTCATGTTGAATACAGTTAAATGATCTTGCTCTGCCCTGTTTATCCTATTGAAATAACTGCAGCATAACCTTTTATCTTCATCAGGGGTGCACCTGAATGAAAATGGAGGCAGCTACTGCTCTCAGCGATCAGACAGTCTGTCACTGGAAAGAAACACACTTGCCAGTCCATCCACTTACAACAGTCCCTCTAACCCTCAGGGCGGACAGCAGTGGCTACCAAACAGAGATCCTAGCGTAGAGCACATGGTCTTCAAGCAGAGCCAGGATCAGGATGAATGTGCACCAATGCTGGGGGAGGACAATAACGCTAATAACCCAGAGCCTTTTCACAGGACAGGGAGGGAGGGGTTCGCCCCAGCGAGGTGCAGCCTGGTCTCGGGGAAACAGGGGGGCAGCTCCCTGGATGAGCTGCGGCAGAGATTCAGACAGGGATGGAGCCTTCGGGGCACATGCTCCAGTCACGAGACGGAGAAGTCACTGCTGGAGAGGCTGGAGCGCCTGTCCCGCCTCATCCACAGCACTGGCCTCGAGCTGGAGAGAGCGAATCAGCTCCATGGGATCAGAGAGGGACAGCAGCCGGTCGGGCTGAGGGGGAGAGGCGAGATCGCGGGCCAGGAGAGGAGGGCGGCGATGGAGCCAGTGAGGAAGGAGTGGGTTTCAAGGGAAGGAAGGGAGGAGAGCAAAAAGGCACAGGGTACCAAGACAGAGGGAGTTAGGAGGACAGAGACGGGACAGGGAGTGAGAAAGGGAGCAGAGAAAGGGGAGAGCAGCAGGCTCATGGAGTCACGAGACTGGAGCAGCAGGATGAGCAGGAACGGCCGGCAGCCTGTCCAGCTGGCCTGGGGGGGGCATGGCTCCCTGAACTCCAGTGACACCACCCCCGCGAGCCGTCACCGCTGCCCGGCCGAGAGAGACGCCTCAGGACACACGTCCGGCGAGACCGATGTCAGTGTCCAGACGGAGTCCGGAGACACCACAGCCTCCACCATCGACACGGCCCGCCTCCTGCGGGCTTTCGGCCCCCAGCGAGTGAACGGTGGCTTGGAGCGACTGCACAGTGCCATTGACAGGCAGAGAGAGGGCAGGGAGCAGCGGAGGGGGAAGAAGGGCAGCAGCAGATATGTGGGCCAAGCCCTGGGGCAGGTACAGATCTTGTCCCCATGATGGAGAATAAAACATGGTGGCAGGGTATTTAGTACTCTGTCACTGCCACGTTCCTTATGGGAATTAATGTAAAACCCCAGCAGTTGTTTTCTTTTAATTTCCCTCATGGTAAATGTTACATATTATATTGCCTCGGATGTGTCGATTTTTGGTCCAGGATAGAGTTACCCTCTGTAGTTTTATTAGTCACTAAATTTTTATGTCTGTACCTAAGGATCAGTATTACTTTCACCCAGAATGTAATACGACAGTCCTACAAAATGCTTGCTACTTATAAAACATTGCTTAACAAGGTTATGGTCTATCAAATCGCACCGAGTAAAGACATGCTGCTTGTTCTCCTTTCAGACGACCCCCGAGTCCGTTTTGTCCAGCAGCAGCTGCGGCGGCCTTGCCGATCCCCCGCACCGTAATCCCACACATGGACAGAGGACAGTTAAACATCTCAGCAAAGGAATACAGGCAGGTCAGTGCTGCTGCATCTCACGGCGCGGATTGACTGTTGACCTTGTGGTGATTAATTGCATCTGCTGCTCAGTCGCCTTCTACCCACAGGCCATCCGACTACTTCACACTTCATTGACATTTGTAATTAAACATTCACTCTTTATTCATACACCATACAATTCACTGGACCAGTGTTGGACATATATCGTTTCACTTTTTTCTCTCTTTATTCCAAGTATAACTTCACTGTTCCTTTTGTATTATATATTTATTGTATTATTACTTGTGTCATATTGCTTTCCATCAGTGCTTACTATGGCAAAATTGACCACCTCACATTTCACTGCAGGTTATACTTGGACTGTACACTTTGCATGTCACAAATAAAACACTTGAACAATGTTAGGTTAGGAAGAGCAACTAGGAATTGCTTATGCAGTAATTTAAGTAAGGATTCCATTTAATTTAATAGTAACTTTATACTTGTGGAATTTTCCATGAGTGCAATAAAGTATATTATTTTGTGTTGTTATATATTAAGAGCTCTTTCCTGCTTTGTGTGATACAGATGCATCACATAAAGTGGTGGTGAACTTTAAACTGATTTTTAAACGTATATTAGATAAAGCATAAAAGAAATAATAATTCAAATTGCCAAGGTTTTTTTTATATATGAGTAAAAATGTTTTAGTGAAACCTAAATTCCCTGCACTGTAATATCTGTACAGAACTGAAAGCAAGAAAAAGCCTGATCTTAATCTAGTTGACTGGAGATGTAAGAATTGCATGTGCATAACATGCGATGTTGATATTAATATCACACATCGTCCAGCTGTATAATATACTACAGTAGAAAGTGCAGTGGTATGTTCTCGAAAGTACCAAAAGTGCCCCCCCCCCCCCCGAGGGGTGTCTTTGGGCCATGCACAGCCCTAATGAATAAGTATGGTAGCTGCTCAGGTGACTGCTGGCATATTGCCATTCAACATATGGCAGCCCAGTGACACTGAGAGCATACGAAAGACAATACCAGAGATAGTATGGTAGTATAGTATACCAGAGATAGTATGGTGTGGGTGCTTAACTCCCTGCCCAATGTAAGAAAATGAGCCAGTGTAGGTAGGATGAGTGATGAACCACAGATACAGTAACCTGTGTGGGACAACAAAGACAGAACAGCTAAAATGAGTCATCTTGCTAATGGCTAATTGCTCTTCTCATTTCATGCCCTGTGATGTGGTATGCACTTAAAACTCAGTCTTTAGTTCAAACCCCATTTCCAAAAAAGTTAGGATATTTTCCAAAATGCAATGAAACCAAAATTTTGTAATTTGATAATTAATGTGAAGCTTTAACTGAGAAATAAACAAAGAAAAGATTGTATTTTTACTGACTAGCTTGATTGTATTTGGTAAGTATAAACAAAATTAAAACTCCACAGAGGCATTTTTGTCATTGTGTTACATCACCCTTGTTTTTAATTTCACTTTTTAATTGATGTTTTGAAACTGAGTGTACTAATTGTTACAGTTTTGCAATTGCAATATTTGTTCATTCTTTCTTAGAAGACGTCAGCTGCTCAGCAGTCCATGGTCCCCATTGTCTGATTCTCCTGTTAAAGATGCACCTTGCATTTTCAGTAGGAGACAGTTTCTGATGAAAACTTGCAACATAGCAGTCTGGTGGCTGATTATAAGCATGAGGGTACAGTCTGAAGGGTCAAATGCTGTCTGCCTACAAAGCATGGAAGATGAAACCTGCTATTTTGTGCCATGTTCATTGTGTCCAGTGATCTGTTCTGCAGTGAGCCTTCAAATGGTGTAGACTACATTCATTTTAGACATTCTCATCACAGGGGTTTGTATCTCATTACACTGTGAAATGCATTCTGAAAAGCTGCCGCCCTCCTATTTATTATTTATTGGACTTGAGGCGTCCTATTACTCAGCAATAGCTTATAAATTGTATGTCAGCTCTCATTCTGTGCAGTATACCACACACAAGCATATTATATGAGCTGTATAATAATTTACTCTTCTAACCAGGATACCATGTCAGAGATAACAAATTTGAAATTGAATAAGAGATTCACACTAATTGTGACTCCAACACAAGATGTAAATTATATTCAAAATGCATTTTATCATTATGATTTTCTTTCTTGAGAAAAGGTTAGGGGTAAAAATATCCACAGTAATTGCGTCACAAAGTGGAAAAAGCAAAAAAATATATAGTTATGACTGGCATGCTTGAATGTTTATATTAAATGTAAAGTTCTAATGCAGAGAGTGGTCTGGGTACACTGGGGGAGAGTGTTGGCGTGGTCACCTCTGCACCATCTCTTAGGTACCTGCTGATGACTTGCTGCTAGCAGTAAGGCCTATCTGTCTTACTCCCTTCAGTTGGGCCACATTCGACCCAATCCAGTCTCAAATGGTCCAGTATAGTGTAGTAGGCTATAACAAAACCCTGCTCAGGGGAGGTATTCAGTCAGAAGAGCAGTATTCAGACAGCTGGTACGGTATTCAGTCAGAGGGCCAGTATTTATTCAGTGGGTACAGTGTTCAATCAGCAGGATGGTATTTGACCTTAACTATGAGAGATTATCTGCTGCTCCTCTAGTCTCCCATGCTTCTCCTACATGCCATGTCATCAGCTGAAAATACTAATCAGGTGATGCCTCCCTTTTATCAGTATGGGAGTATCATTGCGTTGCACCCATATTTGCAGTGCATATGTACTGCATTTTTTTGTGGCAGGTTTCTTGAAAGTGCTATTTTTGCCTTCTTTCAAATATAGTTGCCCTAGTATGATCCGTCAAGTGATACCAGATATGTTCTATTTGTACCAGTAATACAAGTATCTTTAGGTCCATGATTTTTATCTCCAGGTGAGATGCGATCCAGAAAGGCTTGCGTTAAATCTGTCTGGTCAGGTGTATTTCAGTCTGTTGCGTGTTGTCCTCCTCACCAACAGGCCACTTGGAGATTGTCACTAATGGCACCCGGAAACATACTCGTGATGTGGGCACTAACGTTCCATCACCACGTCTGGCCAGGGCCATCGAGGTCATGTCTGAGGGTGCTGTGCTCATCACCAAGGGGGGCAAAGAGAAGCACAGGACCCCCCCCAAACATCAGACCATCTCGAATGAGAGGAGGAGCAGACGTAGCCAGCAAATGCACTTCCCTCGAGGTATAAACATTTATGAGTCTCCTATTGGTTAAAAATCATTTTTAAAAACCATGACAACATGCATGTAATAATTGATTGTTCTTCAGGTGTGTCATGGTTTGTCCCTGCTGATGATCTGAAGGCCAGGAGCAAGAAAGAGAACCGGCCAGACTCAGCAGCGCCAGCACTAGCATCTGGCCTGGCATGGTTTGAGGCATATACTAAAACCAAACCCTGGAGGGCACCACTCAGAGAGCGACAAGTACAGGAAGAGCCAATGGGCTCCAGACCCGAGACCCTGGGGGAGCCAATCACCAGCACCAAAACAAGCAAGGTGCCCTGTGGCCTCATCCGGATTACCCTGCAGGTTTGTGTTTTTCCCTGGACTCCTTGGGCTACGAATCTGCAAGTTTCTACCCAGAGCCCTTAGTGTTTAAGTGGTCCCTGCAGTTAAACTGGGAATTGCTTGATAATAATGTCTAAACTGCCCTTTTCTGCTACCTGCTGTAAGGAACATAGTGGTGATAGTTCCTGAGCAGCCCATTAAGATGGGTTTGTGACCTGCCCATAGGAAGCCCTGGAGATGCGTCGACCAGACTTCATCTCGCGCTCGCAGGAGCGGATGAAGAGGTTGGGGCTGCAAGTGGAGGAGCGCCGCCTGCAGGCCATCTTTGCCCAGGAGAGAGAGAATCTATTCAACCAGCCCACCAATGTGCTGACGCACCCACAGCCCTCAGGTGCCAGCCCCACCTTTATCTGTCGTGGGGTGCAGCTGCCATGATTAAAGGCATTTGTTCTGGCTTTCACTGCATTTCTCACCATTGCACCTGTAATACTTCGAGCCTGGAGACAGTCCTCTACAGCTGACTCGCTGTAGTGCTGATTTCTGGGTCAGGCAATTAGTAGCAGTTTATCATTCCTTTAACTGAAGTGAAGCCCATCTTATTAAAATTATTGAACAATATATATTACAATGGCTAATTTTCCAATTTAAATGCCTCCATAGGACCTCCAGCCTGTGCCAGAAGAGCCGTTCCAAAGAAGGAGATGTTCTTGAGATCGAAACAGTAAGTCTTATTTCTTTCTGCTTTTTTCCCCACAAATCATAACTGCTTATCCAGTGGAGGGTTTTGGTGAGCCTGGAGCTTAATGACATGAGTCAGGGTGTGCACCCGCACACGTACACGGATGCAAACTGAAGCATCAGGTCTGTTCCAGGATGTACTCCCAGCTGCCAGAAGTGCGACGCAGGAAAGAGGAGGAGAGACGCAAAGCTGAGTACAGTTCCTACAGGCTGAAGGCCCAGCTCTACAAGACCGTAAGCAGCCGGCAGAGTGGCCCTTTAGCCCTTCAGCTGTGTGCAGTATCAATGATAACTCAGTACTGCAAGTAGCCAGCATTGGTGGTGAGCCTGGTGCACTGCAAGATGCTACAAAAGTACTTTCTTACACTTGGTATACATCCTTTGGCTCATGCAGAGCACTAGCTGTCAGATTTGAACATTGAATTATGACAGAATTTAAGTTCCATAAGTTCCCTCAAGGCCCCAGAAAGCCAGGCACTGAATGACAGAACAATCTTACAGGCATGGGATGAGTGATTCATTTCCCATCTTTCTTACAGAAAATCACCAACCGCATCCTGGGTCGGAAGACTCCGTGGCAGTGAATGGCCTTGCGGATCTTTGAAATGCCTCATTTAGCATATTTAACTTGAGAGAGTGAAAAAATGTAGTGTGACTCTTTTAATGATAATGATGATTGAATTTTTGTAATATTGTTCTTATGTAGTTTGTAATATATTTGTTTGATTTTGTTTTATAAATGTTGTCATTTTAAAGTAACAAATTTGTATGAAATAAAACATTTTTAAATTAACTGGATCCATGAGGCAATGCCAGTTAATACACAAGAGCACACAAACACGTCACAGACGTTTCACATTTTTGTTATACCTTACATCACCACCGGAGGGAACTTGGAGCTAGTATTCTGAATTGAATTCCGTAGCAATTTGTATAAAAGAAATTTTAAATCTATAATAACCATAACTAACCATAATCACAATAACTATCGCTAAATTGTTTAATTTTGCTTTTAATGAAGCAGTTTTTTTTCCATTCCAGGTTAAAACTACATTAAAACTGGGTTCTACACGTAATTGAATTTTCTGCCATAGCATACTTTCCTTGGATAGCTTCACTTCATGACTAGCCAGTACCAACCCTTATACTGTAACCAAGATGAAATCTGAAGTGCTTTCTCTTTTTTAATAACTATAGGGACATACATTTTTTTGGAATGATTACTCTGGATTGCTGTTGAATCTAACTGGGTTAACGATACAGATATCCATCGACTTGCGTCCCGGTTTCATCCTGGAAGTGAGGACATAATTCAATCTGGACGTATCTCTGTATACTGGATAACAAGATATAATATCAATGACATTTAACTTAGCCTCCATAGTGGCTGTGCAATCGGTTTGTTTTGGTTCTTGCCACATACTGTACACGTGACAAAATATATCCACTAACATGAACCACGTCTCCTTGGTACCTCTCAATGGATTTTATTAAGGCGTTTGTGGGATGTAATTACAGTTGGATCGATGGCTCTCAATAATTCTCAGTATGTATATAGTGAGATTCAAAAGAAACGTATCAAACCTTTTACAGAGCATATTAATCTAAAAATAATAGGAAACAAAATTCTAGCAGTTTGTCAATTGACAACAAAGACAGAAAAGTGTTTGTATCTGTTTATTGATTGACGATAAGTAGTGGTAATACAGGCCTCACTGCCAACCTGCGTATCTGAATGGTAACTGGAATGATCAATAAACACAGATTCTCTATAAGAAGGTGCAGAGTTGCCTTTTTTAAAGGAAGGCTGGAAAGCCAGTAGTGTTTGGACCTCGAGGACCGTGATTTGAATTATAGGGTCATAGGTGTTCAATAGGATTCAGGTCTGACAAGCATGGTTTCTGCTGAGCTGTTTCTGCTACACCTGTGTCAGCCAAGCTGCATGAGGACGAGCAGTATCATGTTAGAATATGATGATGTCCTGGTATTGCTGAAGGAAGGGGACAACATGTGCCTATTGGCTAGAGGCGCTGGAATATAAGACAACCCCACTTTTTCCCAATCATTTTTAGAAAAGAAGTTTTGGAATACCAAATTTTACATTCATAAAGAAAAATTATTTTATTTGACAAAATGTTCGTGTTCGCATGGGTTTTCGCCGGGGATTCCAGTTTTCTCCCACAGTCCAAAAGTGTGCAGGGTAGGCTGATTGGTGTGTCTAAATTGGCCCTGTAGTCGTGTGAGAGAGTATGAGCGTGGCTGGGTAAGTGTGTGCACCCTGCAGTATGTTGGTTCCCTCTTGTGCCCATTGTTCCCAGGATAGGCTCCGGGATTAAGCGGTTAAGATAATGGATGGATGGACAAGCAACCACAGCTTAAAAAGCAACCACAGGCAATAAGATTACAATAAGTGTATTAAACAGCACTTATTGGGGGAAGAGATAATGAGTAATACATACTCCACAACCTTTAAGGTAGCAAAATGCTTTCAATGCAGCAATGCAGTAGATTACCTGGATTCAAATAACATTCTGAGGGATAGCCAACATGGATTTAGGAGAGGTAGATCCTGTTTAATTTACTTTAAGGAAGCTACAAGAGAAATTGATCACAAAAAGGCCTACAGTGTGATCTACTTAGATTTCCCGAAGGCCTTTGATGTTGTCCCCCACAAATGGCTCTTGCTTAAGCTCAAAGCTGCAGGGATTTTAGGAACTGTAGCAGCTTGGATCAAAAACTGGTTAACAGACAGGAAGCAGTGAGTAGATAGATAGATAGATAGATAACTTTATTATCATCATCATAAAACTATGAAATTGAAGTGCCTCTTCTGTACAACATTCATCCAAGATAACTTAATAAATACATTATAAATGTATAAATACATAAATTCTCATACATTCATTCTGGCCCCTCCTCCTTTGCCCCCACACCCCTTTCTGAAGTGAAGGCAGCTCTCAGCGAAGTCGGACGCATTTCTCTCCCTCTCCTCCCCTTTTCTTCCCTGCTTTGCTACTACTGTCTGGTCCTAGTGTCTTAGTGTCTATACTTGAGAGACTCTCTCAGTCCTGCTCTTCGGAAATAAGAAATTATGGATTTGGTCAACTGGTCTCTCAGCGCAATTGCAGTGTTAAATTAACACTGCATGGTGTTTATATGGGTCCACACCATTCAGTGTTGCCTTTCACACGTTACAGTGTGCCTTGAGTGTTGTTTTTACATTGTTAATCTTTATTAATTGTAATAGTATTCAATTTACATCATAGGATGTTAAGTCAATAAGTCTCCACCTCCACATATCTGACCCATTTTAATATGCATACAAGAATTCATGAGGATCAGAAGAGCCATCCCAGATTTACCCACCATTATGAGAAAGACTGACCAAAAAGGACCTTTTCTTGTTTTATATTGAGGCTTTGCTGGCTCAGTTCTCATTGACCCTGAAGAGTAGACAGCTGTGGTCCTGGTGGTTTTTTTTCTAGATATGTGGTTTTATAGCATGTTGATGTCAAGTCAGAGGAAAAACTCTTAGAGACATACAGGACATGTCTCCAGAGTGGGATATATTTTAATGATGTGGTGGTGTATTTGATTGCCAGTCCTGACCTTGGATGATTAACATATGCATAAAGGTGTTAGGACAGTTATGATACCCTTTTCTGTGCAGGTCCTGGTACCACCCACTCCCCTGTAGACCAATGGTGCTGGATGTATATTTGCATAGCATGACACAGTACTGTTTTTGACTTGATTTTTAATCAAAAATCCACCACGATGGTGCATAAGGCAAGAGAACAAAAACCACAGAAATGGCTCTGGTGTGCTAGCCAGGTGAGATGGTTTAGCCTCTATGGCTTAACTAGAGAAGGCAGTGGCTGGGAGGAAAATGTTATGGAAAACCAATTATTTTGTTCCTCCTCTGAGCCTAACCTCTATAGAAAAGACATCCAGACCAAATGTCCCTTGAGGAGATTTCTTTGGGAATGCTCATATAGAAGCAGAATTACACTACTCAGATTAATTAGTATACATAATCAACCCAGAAGAGCTAGTAGTAACATGTGGTAAAGACTAATATCAGTGCCATACCATCCTTGATCGTGGTGGGTTTCTAAAATTGAAGCTTAATGAAAATCTGAATATTAAATGAGCAAAGTGATTTAATTTGTTCTTCTATCCCAGGTTGTGGTCTAAAAGCAATAAGGCCATTATATCTGGTTTAGCAGAAATGCACTCCTTCAGCCATTAAAATAGCTTTCAGCTTTTCTCAGCCCTGCTAAATAATTATGTTATGCAGTCAGTCTAACATAGTCTAGCTTCATAATCTGTGTTTGGTGTCTGCTGCCATATGTTTCACTCAATTTTATACCAGAGGTGGTTCACAGGTGAGTTTGACTGGTTCTTTCTTATCCTGATTGAAGAAACCTGTCTCATTCATGCTTAAATAAATACATTTATAAATACAGTTTTTAATGTTCTCCAACTTACATGAGCATAGTTCTTTTGTTATGAGGAGCAAAGCTGAAATATAACAACAAATAATAAAAAAGGCTATGTTGTCCGAGTCTTTATTATTATGGTGGGTCAGTAAAACACAGCAGCTGAATGCCCAAATGAGTTCAAATGAGCGTACATTAAAATGGGGTAGATATGGACCCACCATTTTGTACCTGTGTGCAATCCATTTGGGCTTTCAGTTTTGTAAGAGGTACACTCTAGGTTGTAAATTGAACACTATAAGAATTAATAAATATTAACACTGTAAAAACAACACACAGCAGACTGTAAAGTGTTAAAGGTAATACTGAATGGTGTGGACCCCTATATATGGTCTGCTAGCGTGGTGCTATGCTAACTGACATGAATTGTGGTCCTGCCATTTTTTATTAAGTTCCACAGCCAAATTACTTGAACAGAAGACATTCGTCCCAATTTGACAAGTATTATCTTCAGGGAAGCATGGCAAGACAGCATGAGACAAGGGGTTTTCTAGTTGCATTTTACAAATGCAATACTACTTAGATACTGTATAGATATTGTATATAGTGTATTGTACTGTATATAGTATTGTGCTGTACAATATAGATGTATTGAAATTGATTGACTGTACTCATATTTAAACCCTGCTGATCATACACACATATAATGCACACAATTACATTCCACTATTCAAATTGTTTTGTACTTGACTGCTTTTGCAACATTTGCACAAATTCTGGATGTCTAAAATACCTATTGTAAGCTTTTTGTGTTTAGAGTAGATATTTGTAATTTATTTATAAAAATTATTGTACTCTGTAATAACTGGAACCATGTGTTCTGGTCTCACATATAGCTGAGATGACAAGTTTATTTTCACTTTGACATACGTATTAGTTTAACCTTCAAAATGTCAGTGTTTTTATTTGCATTTTACGTGCCATCCCTACAGTTTTGGAAATAGGATTTATATTAAAATCCTTGTAAAAATCAATTGCTTAACTAAAATAATTTTAATTTGTATTTACAGTGATTTTGTCCTCTAAATACAAATTGAAAGGAAAATGCTGATCCATTTTAGTAACTGTAGATCAAACAATTCAGCTATGTACAATTTATCAATTAACTGTAAATCTTTAGCTTTGTTAAATCTTTAACGACAGCTTACTTTCTCTTCAATATCAATACCATACGGCACCACTACAAGGAAGTGACTCATCATATCTTCAGTGATACTGTGACGAAATGACTTCGATGTGCACCAGAATGCCAGGGAGGTGCAAAGAGAAAAGGAACAGAAGTGGGTGTGGGTGGGTTGGAAGGGTCAGTTAGCACTTTAATGTTTTTGTGATTATCAAATTACTACCAAATTACTACCCTTGTGCTATTTTTCTGTGACTGTATATGCATTGTGTTAAATTAAATTGTTTTCAATTTGATTATTTGTACATGTATTTTTTTAAGCTTTAGAAATCCCAGCTGGGTATAACATAATTTCAACATTAATTCACTTTTGAAACAATTACAACTCAATATTGATTCAACATACACTAATTCAACATTATATCAATGGATAAAGAAGTGTTGAAACAACATTCAATCCTTATCACAAATGGTTGATTTTTCAATGGTGTGAAACGGCCTTTTCTGCAAACAAGATCAATGCTAAATCATCATGAAGATCAACGTTGTTTAATATGGTATCAAGGTCATTTTAACATATGTGTGCTATCTGGGTCAGCACTTGGCAACCCCACTCCGTTACTTTACGTGATCTGGGACTTTGTGGCTGAGTTTCTGTTGTTCCTAAATGCTTTTATTTTGCAATAATACACTAACATTCAGCCATTGAATAGCTAGCATAAAGAAATTCTCAGATTCCATCACCGAATGCAGTACAACTTAAATGATTGCAGCCCAGTGTTTATTTTAGTTATCATGAGTACTACATACCATAATACAGGTAGGAAACAAATACCATGGGCATACAGGTAGGATGTAAATACCAAGGTGTTGCTCTCTAATGTTGTTCTCTATCAGTTCTTGCTCCCCGTGTTGCTTTGTTTCTGGATCTTATTTCCTAGTCATTCCTTGTAGTTAGTTGCTTTTTCCCCATTTTGTTTTTTGACCCCTTGTGGTCCTTTTCATTATAGTTGTACCCAGTGCTTTATCTTCTGTAATAACCCCCCACCCCCTGTGTCTCACAGCTGCCAGTGGATCATCACCTTCTAATTCTGCCTGCATCATGACTCGCTTCCGTAACAGCATGGGGCGCAGAACACTCTGCTATCAGAACAAAGAACTATAGTATAAAATACTGTTAAATACTAGGAACATATGCATATCATTATACCATAAATGTACCAGGCACAAAATAGAAAACACTGACAGTACAATCCAGCACAACCATACTGACATGATAATACCCTAATAACTTTTGTGAGGGTATTTCCCAATAAAAGACATTAAAACTGAATTCTTATTACATTTATGCACAGGTAAAAGCATCTGTGACGTCAGTGTGTTTACGTGGTATACAGGGTGTCGTTGTTAAACAGAAACTTCATTACAAGTAAGCACTTTTGATGTTATTAAAATTAAGTTCTCATTGCTTGATGCTGTGGGCTTCTGGGATAGGCACCAAACCTCACTGACCCTGCACAGGGCAAGTAGGTACAGAAAATGGATGGACGGTTAATTCAGTTCTATATAGATCAATAACAATTTCTATTTACGATTAAGTTTACTATCAATGCAAGTATGTGATTAGAGAACGATACAGGATGAACAACATATGGCAAGGATAATAGAAAATGTTATTGGTGGAATCTGTAAAGTTTTGCAAACTAAGAAACCTGTCATTCCATTTCACAGCACTGAAGTAATAATAATAAAAAAACATACTAAAGTATTCAATAAGAATGGCTTCGCAATTGCCACAATAAAACATAATAATCATTCTGGGTGGATGAGCTTAAAACCACAAGGTGGTATTCGCAAAAGTGTATGCACGAGGCAGGAGAAGACTGAAACTGTCCGTTTCTGAATCAGGTGTGGCTGATGGTACAATATGACGTGTAAACGAGCAAGTCAAGATACAGTTCTCGAATAAGTCGTCGTTTTTCTTCCTGTTTACTTTCGCCACAAACACACAGTCCACCGAGCAGGCGCCAGTTCTCTTCTGCGATTTTACACAGCAATGCGTTTCTTGTTTTCTTAGGTAGACAGTTCTTAACATCAAGCAGAGGAGTGACCATTGCAGCGAGTGGTGCACACGGTTAGCGGTACTTGGACAAACAGGGATGTATCGGCAGAAGTCAGTTATATCAGCAGCATGCGGACGCCCACTGATATGTTTGATCCTGCTACTTATCAACAGTGCACTAACAATAGTGAATGGAGACCCCAGGGAACAAGGTAATTATACTATCAGTTTAGATGGAGCTTCTCGGTGGTTTAAACTTGCCTGTTCTCAGCCTAACAGTTGCTTAAACTGTGCTAGCAACCTTGTCCAATAATATGTAGGCATACACTAATGAGATTTTTGTTTTGTTCGGCTTTATTCCGAGCACTTAGCAGAACATGTTTTCTATCATGCATGCAGACTTTTACACTTTGATGGTAATTCTTGAATAGGTCGTTTAATGAGGATAAGACATTTGAAATGGATTGTAGATGTGCTTTACTTATTTAATCAGAAAGCCTGATCAGTGGTGTGAGATTTTGTAATTTTTTTTCTTCCGGTCAAAACGGGATCAAGTGATCTTGCTATCATGATGATATCCCCATTTTCGTCATTCTGGCACAAAATGCTTTATTTATAATAAAGCATTATAATAAACGTATTTATTTATTTATTTATAATAAAACCATAAAATCAATAAAACATCACAAATTCATAAAACCAAGAAATGTTATTTTTGGATCTTTCATATAAATAATGAGACAAATAATTTGCACTGTAAATTACAGCTGTCTCCAGCTTTCATAGAATGCTCTGGCTATGTAAAGAGATCTGTATGCTAACGTTAAATCATTCATTAAATTGCACCATGCATTTTAATTCTTTTTTCAGTTAGAACTTTGATGCTCCATGAGTAGCCCTGTTACTTTAAAGCTTGGGAATTTCTTGGGTATTTTGCATTGTTGGTTTAAGTGTTTGGCAGATTGAAACATTGAAACAGGATTTTCAGGGGTTTACTTCACTTTATTCCTGTTTTTTCTTTCAAAGTATGAAGTCGTTGATGCAGCGTGAGGAGATGCACCTCCAAGTGCTACTGCTACTATGCTTTGAACCTTATACATGCAGAACCCCTGTAGTCACTGTTTCTGCAAGGTTGATGCTATTTCCAGCTATGAGATTGCAGTGTGTGTGTGGAAGAGGTGATCTGCATTCGTGGAACTTGTCCAAACTCATGTGCGGCACATAAATATTATGTTTGCTAGATTCGTAAAACGTTATTAACACCCTTTGTATTTCTTATCATATTTGTTTTCATCTGTTAAACTGCTGTTTCAATAGCTAGTAGGGGTTTCATTTCTCCCAGCAGAGGTACATTTAATGAACAATTGCATTGATCATAAATCATGTGCAATCAGATGAACAGACTGGAATGCTTTGTGAAATGAAATGAATTTTATACAAATAATCCATGGTTTTCTCATTTACACAGCCAAACAATTACAGAGAAGTTATGCTATGTGATGCAAGATTAAGTCTGCTTAAAAAATAATAATAAAAAACTGTGATACATTTGGCTATAACAATGAACTTTTTAATATTCTCCTGAGAGCCAAGGAAAAAAGTGTCCTTCAACTGTAGGTCATTTGTCTTTGGAGGAAATAAGACAATTTAGATTTTTTCAAATTCATTTTTATTTTTAATTTCATGTCCTCTTTAGTGTACAACAGGAATAAATATATTTACATACTTCAGTGAAAAGTTAGATGCAAAAACAAAATGTCCACTACAATGAACATAAATGAATGGGTGGGGTCTAAATTGTTTCTAATTTTACAATATTGTTGATATTGGAACAGAGCTGCTATTACTTGTACGTATCCTGTGTCAAAACTAGATCTTTTTGGGTTTAATACACTTTCTGCATTGATCATATAAAAAAGACTCAGGGTCTGATGTTGAAGGAGTGTGTTTGTGTGTCAGTGATGAGCAAGGAAGGATTTTCATGCTGCAAGATCGCCAGCAAAATCAGCTGCAGTCACATTGCGTTGTATAGATCGTACAAAAAAAAAAAGTGATGTGTTTCTTGGTAGACAAGCCTTGGTCTGGTCATCCATATGCATCAACATTATACCAGGACCATGCACTTTGACACATTTCATTGACTAATCGCAAGATGTCCTTACCTCAAATGCTGTGTGAGTGGTCAGACAACTGTCATGTCAGTGTCAGCTTGAGTTTGGTTTGTTGTCGATGCCAGCAGTTTGGTCTGTGGGGAGGAACACGCCATTAATGACTGATATCCAAAAATGCAACCAGATCGAGTTGGCATGGATGACTTCTACTTGGGAAAAATGGGAAAAGGTGCTTTTCAGCAAGGTTTACTGGAGAGTTCAAACCTGAGTTCCTCAACCTCATTGTGAAGCATTCATTGAATGTCTGGGGCTCCCTGGCTGCCAATGGGGTCAGATGTCTGCACATTGTTTATGGAATGATGAATGGGACCTAGTACATCACAATACGGGTACATGGTGCCATCATCGCAGCAGCTGTTTCCAGACCAGTTCCTCTTCTAAGATGACAATCCACCTTGCCATCACTCCAAACAAGTGATCAACTGGAAGCGTCTGAACAACATCAAGTCTGGCCTTTTAGCCTTAGACTCTGGGGGACAATGCACACAATGTGTTTATTAATAATTACACTATGTCCATTCACCACCAGTAACTAAGATTGTAAGCAAGATAGCTGGGCTATTGAACATGAAGTGCACACACAAATATTGAGATATTAATTAAAATTTTCACGTAAAGAAATCTGAAAAACCAAGGGGTTGCTGGCTTTTGTTGAAAGGTATAATAGCTGGAAAACGGAACATAAAGCTAACTTTATTGCAGTTTCGTAGTTAAGGTTTAAACCCGGAACCACTTTTGGGTATACCTCGCCTGATGAACCTATACCGAAATATTCCAGAAAGTGAATTCAATTTTAAACCTTAACTGTGACACTGTGGAAAAGTTACCTACAGTATATGTTCAGTTTCTCAGCTGTAATACCTTTAAGTATAATAAGTATATACAGTAAAACCTCGGATTGCGAGTAACTTAGTTTGCAAGTGTTTTTCAAGATGAGCAAATTTTTTTAATGTATTTTAACTTGATAAATGAGCATGGTCTTGCAATACGAGTATTATGTATATGCTTTGTCTGCAGAGCATCATGTGATCAGAACTAAGCTGATGGTTCTTCTCTCTCTCACACTTTGGGATTGTAGGTAATCGTTTCCCATGCTTGGTCTCAGTCGGCGTGCCTCACTCGTATAGTCAAAATTTAGTAGAAAAGCACCACCTGAATAAGGGCGTAGCAGTGCCAGCGATGAATCTGTTTAACGACAATGCAATGTCCACATTTCCCTGAAATTGAAAAGGAGGCAAAGCAGCGGTCATTGGATAGGTTCCTTGTTAAAGTCGCACAAAAAGAAAAAGAATCCAGTGAGCCAACAGATAGCAGTGATTCCGTTAGTTATAGTGAAAGTCGTCCTAAAAAATAACCCTCCTCTTCTGCTCTCTCTCGTCTCCCTCACACCATCCATGATTCTTTTCAAAGATAAAGTGCAGGTTAATTTGTTTTGTGTATTTTTACTTTGTATTTTGTATTAATCATTTTATAAGAATATTTTTGGGTTGTGGAACGAATCATCTCAGTTTCTGTTATTTCTGATGGGAAAATTCACTTTGATATACGATATACTTTGTATTACAAGCACGTTTCCGGAATGAGTTATCCTCGCTATCCGAGGTTTCACTGTATAAGTATAATAATAAGTATATGGCTTATACTTAGACCATTAATTCTATCTTTTGTACTTTAAATGGACACAGTACGTAGACAAGTATTGCGAGACCTCACAAAGTTTTTGCAGAATCTTGCAGAAGTCCTTTGTTTTCATTGATTTTCTTCCTCTCCATGTCCCGTCCAGGGCTCCATACGTTGGCGCACGTAAAACTGGAACAACTAAAAAATAAAAGTCATAATTCATGTATGAAATGAATTGACATAAATGAAAACTGAAGACATTTGCTCTGTAATTTTAGTTTATTTTAGTTTATTTGGTAAATATACAATACAGCTTTAGTTAGGTATTGTTTTTACATGAAGTCATATTTATGTTAAAGTTAACAAAAGTGTTTTTTCACATTTAGTTTTCATTTGTTTGTTAGTATTCATAAACGATAATAACCCTGGTGGGTACTGATGAGGGAGTGGAACAGGCCCCATACAAGGAGGTACCCCAGTTAGCAAGTTGGTGGCAAGTTTAGTTTTGAGTCCAGCAGCCTGTTATGGCAAGCAGGGTACTCTGTGCAGCTCTCAGTGAGGTTGGAAAGGTCATCTGTGTTGGCTGCTGTGTACCATTAGTGAGCATTGAGTCTATGAGTCCCTGGAAGGTGACAAGCACTCCAAAGACACCAAAAGAGAGCACAATACTGCAAGTGGCCACTGAGCATACTAAAGGCTGTTTCTCCAGATGAAGGGGTACCTTCTAATAATCCTTGAGATAGTCTTGGATGGATAAGAAGTGGGCCATAACTTGACACCAGAGCAGTCCATTCATGCAAGGCATGGGGCAACTCTCAAAATGGGCAACCATGGTTCAGCCAATGGAAGTTATTGCAAAACCAAAGGGTGTTGATTCATTGTTGTCATAGATCTGCTTTATGGAATAGTGGCTGGTTTGCCAGACTATATAGTTCATGGAACCCACCCACAAGCCACAATAGGGTATTGTTCCTGTCCAGTAACCAATAACTTGTAGGAGGCATTTGGGATGAGGATAAGAACCCAATCACCAGGGTGGAACCCTTGGACCTGTGCAGGCTGGTTGTAGGCCTGCAGTTGCACTTCTTAGGATTGTTCCTTATGCTGTCTGATTATTGGCTTGACTTTTTGATCCTTTCCTTCATATAACATAATAACATAAGAACTATACAAATGATAGGAGGCCATCCAGCCCATCAAACTCGCTTGGGGAGAACTTAATAGCTCAGAGTTGTTAAAATCTTATCTAGCTCTGATTTAAAGGAACCCAAGGATTCT
>JAODUD010000084.1:207188-219786 GCA_026784285.1 Stomatorhinus walkeri | reverse complement strand
GAAGCACTTCTTTACACAGCGTGTAGTCAGAGTATGGAATAGTCTTCCCGATAACGTAGTGCAAGCAGAATCCGTGGGTTCCTTTAAATCAAAGCTAGATAAGATTTTAACAACTCTGAGTTATTAAGTTCTTCCCAAGCGAGCTTGATAGACCGAATGGCCTCCTCTCGTTTGTATAGTTCTTATGTTCTTATGTTCATTGTTATCTGCTGGCTATATGGTGATTTTGTTCGATCATTCCCCATATGAGCGGAAAAATTCCTTCTTCCGGGCTGTGGTTGTCAACTGCCTGTTACTGACTGGATCTCCTTCTGGCGCCCTGGTTGATGCTGTGCTGCTGTTTTGCATTCTGACATTTTACATGTTGTCTCCTCTGTGCTCACTGGCTCATTTGGATTACCTGGGTGCATTTATTTACCTGCCCGGCCCAAGTTACTGGCCAACTGGTGTGTTTGAGTAGTCTAGTGGAGTACTCCTGGTAAGCTTCACTCTGGTTAATTAGGTTGGGGGTGGTGCACCACCCCCTTAAGTGTGGTTATCAAGTGAGTTTGTGTTAGCCATCAAAATTAGTCAAGGAGCTACTTAGTTAAGCTTCTTGTTCCCCTGTCTTTGTCATCCCTGTTGGTGCAGTGTGGAAAATAATAAATCTAGTTTTGTAGAATCCTGTCTCTGCTTGATCATGGCAATGATTCTGTGAGCCTCACCTGTGCATATATACAATGTGTGTAGATAATTCCCAGATGGTAGCTATCCCCTTGGAGGCATAGTTGACAAATTCAAGTCTCTACTCTTGTGCCACTACACTTGCAATGCAAGGCTTTTAAGTAGGAAGAAATATGGAACTTCTCTCATGATAAAATATGCCGAGCAGGAGGGCACAAAATTTCAAATCTCATCCCATATTGGTTCAGAATGGGACACAGCATTTTATTTTTCAGTTTTGTGTATGGGACCATTCTATTCCAACCTTAGTTTAATTTGATTTTCTCAGTTAACACCAGCAGAAGTGTATGGTTCAATGGGGTAGTGTATCGCTCAACAGGCTATTGAGCCTTCGAGGAATAGCTACATATAGCTGTTGGCCCTTGACCACAGCCCTTAATCCTCAGCTCCATGGGTGCAGCTCAAGATGACTGCCCTTCTCTACAAATGTTGTACGTGTGTGTGTGTGTGTGTTTGCAATGGAGGGCAAGATGGAGTAAGCAAAAAGACAGTTTTCCATGAGGAAAGTGTAAATAACGAGTCATTAATTTTCTTGCATTGGGCGAGAAACAGACTATGTAATAAAACACGCCCATGTGGAAATGAAGTAATAAACCGTGACCGAGGCCAAAGTCAGCACAACAGGCGTCCAGCAGCAGTGCTGCCAACCAAACAGTGACTACATGGAATATTAAGGAAACATGTTCCTTATTTAGGAGATGCTTGAGCAGCATGTTCTGATTGTTGGTGTGCTAGCTGCTAGCTGCTACTTGCTAGTTATTTATTTAGTTTTTGCGGGGCAAGAGGCCCACAGTGACATTTTGAGTGGATCTCCAGAAACAACAAACCCTCCCCAGTTGACAGCTGCAGTGAGGAATGCCTACAGTTCCATGGATCAAGCCCAGTACATCACACATGTATATTATGCGTCTTAATTAGTAAATTGGCTACTATATATGCTCAGTATTCAGGGGAGGCGGAACATGGCCTGTCTGGGAATAACCACAGGGATCTCTGACTCCAGGCAGATGCTGCTGATGTGACCATGCCAACCATTCTTATCTTGTGTCTCTTCGCAGGGCTTGAAAGTCCTTCCTTGTGATTCAGCCTTCACTCTGAAGTATGACCTGCCTGTATTTCTATGTACCTAAATGGAGGGGTGGCATGCTGCAGGAGTCCCTCACCCTAAAGAATACTGCACTTCAGATGTTATCTGAGGCGTAGGTTTGCTGATGTCTGGGTAAAATAGGTGCAGGACTTTTACACTCAAATTCTCCACCTGGCAAGTTGAAAGGTACAAGGTGAAAGCTTAAGCCCTCCTGATGTATTTCAGTGCTCTCTGTAGAATGTCTTTATTGTAAAATGTAGAGAATAATACATTCATTAATCCATCCATCCATCTCTCATCGTAACCACTAATCCCAACTGGGGTCGCGGGAGGCCCGGAGCAATGGGCGCAGGCGGGAACCAACACACCGTAGGGTGTATAAAGACATCAAGGCTTTAAAATAGCATATAAGGAATGATCCACTGACCAAAAATGTATTAAAAATGTGTTGGGGGGGAGGACAGCTCTGTGGGCTGGGACTCAGATGGTTGCCGGTTCAAATCCTTGGGTCAGCAGAGTAATGCCACTATTGGGCCCTTGAGCAAGGCCTAAACCCAAATTACTAAAATGACTGGCTGACTCTACTGTCTTCTACATCACTTTCATGAGGTGGTCTCCTGAGATGCTTTTCCAGCTGTCCTGAAGGATGTCCCACATAAGCTGAGCCCTTATCGGCAGCTTTTCCTTCAAACTCCTCCAAAGCCATTTCTACTGTGTTAAGGTCAGATGGCCTAGTCATGTGATGCGAAGCAGTAGTATTCTCCTTTGTAAGCAGCTTGGCATGCCCAAACTTTTGAGTGGTGCTCTACATGTATGCCTGTGTATAACACAGCAAGGCCATGTTTTTAGTGACTTGTACATTCATAATGCTTTCATAAAGCATTATACCATAGCTTAGATACCTTTATAATGCAGTGCAAAGCGTCCTTAATTCTTATACCAACCATTATAATGCATTATAGCAGTATATCTAAAGTGCATTATAGATGAGACTCATGGTTATAATGTATTATGCCTTTTGATAAATATTTACAGCCATGTTTATACTGCTTCATGAATGCATTATTTATTATGTATGTGTTTACTTAAAACATTTCCTTAAGTAATTTATAAAGTGTTACTAGGTGCTGCTTTTTCTTTTGAGTTTTTTAGTGACTGATGTTGTCCAGGTGGGATGTATATAAAATAAGCAGTAAGTTCTTCATTTGTGCTCTAAGTTTATTTTGTCACCAGAAATTAAGAATAATTTATTCCAGTATTTAGTGAATATCGAGTCATTAAAGTAGCTCTGTGTGTTTTTTATGTTGTGACTGGTGAGCCAAAGGCGGGAAATATGCATATAGCTATAGCTGGAATATGGTCTTGGTACCGAGATATGGATTAAGTTATTCAGATGACCCCAGATGACACAGGCTCTTTTTGGGTCTTGTTGGTTCCATACTGATTAATTTTAACATGTAATAGATAAAACAATAGAATTATGAAACAAAAAAGAAATGAAACTCTTGGATCTGAGACTAGTGGAAAAACTTTGTGTTACGATCCCCCGGCAAAAGAGAGGTCAGGAACAAAGCGCGAGGTCAGAACCGAGAGACGAGCAGATCGAAGGCGAAGGTACAGGAAGGGGCAGAGCAAAGAATCGGAGTCCAGAAAGCGAAACGGTCATACACAGTAATCAATCAGAAGGCAAACCAACAAAGCAAACAGAAAGCTAAGATTGAGCAAAGAGCTTTCGAATACACGCCGTTCGGCTTCTTCAAGCAGCAGACCGGATGTGACGAGTGGGGCATCGGAAGGGTTGGGGCGGAGTCTGATCGGGGGGGGGCAGAGTCTGGTCAGGAGGAAGCTTGGTCAGGAGGCGGAGAACAATGACGAGGCTGGGGGCATCGGGGAATCTGTGAGCGTTCAACTTACGGCACATAACATTTGTTTTAGTGTTACAACCTGTCCGGGGCCATTTCGCAAGTATGAGTTCTTAGCTTCTAAAAACACATTCCAGTGTTCTTCCAGGAGATTAAACCTAACAAATCTTACCTCATCTCCTGTTTTAAGTTTCACATGTGGCTTAATTATCGTGGATATCAAACTGATATCAACTATTGAATGGTCCAGTGTAAGTCAGATTGTTTCCTTATCTAAGAAGGCAAGCAGCTATCTAGGTGACATTAGAATGAAATCAATCAATCTGTGTTATCCACTTCACGTGTCAGTCACTTTAATGTTAAGGCTGATTGGTGAAATCCTGTCACCAGACCTGTAGGCATCATCTCTGATTTTCACCAGGGTGCACATGTCTGCAGAGAACCAGGGCTTTCGATAATGTAGCCAGTCACTGAGGCCAGGTCTACTGGACTGCCATGGGTGGCAGCTTCCCTGAAGATGGCATTTGATGCAGCCGTGTAGTGCAGATGCAGCACACTGAGGCCAGATTCTCACCCCCTGCAGGACTGGTGTGATCCATTTCTACATGGGTCTGTACACTGGAGTTAGGATTATGGATATGTGGTCTGAATGTCTTTATAGTACAGATTAAAGCATTGTGGTGATTGGTTATTGGAGAATTTTTCCTGTTTTTGATCTGGAGTATCTCTAAGCTCACTGCACCCTCAGTTCTTCCAAATAATCCTGGAACAAAAGTAAGGAAGAAGTGGAAACTTTATGCAAGTGGAATGTAAATGGGAAAGAGGCACTCCCATCAAAGAAAATAATTTGGATAGTGGTCTGGATTTATATAGCTGAACCAAGTATTCAGAAGGTATGCTTGCAGATTGTGGGTCCATGTCCCATCTGAGGCTACTCCTTCCCACCTTAAAGGGACAGTGTGTAGTCATGCAGCTGAGATTGGAAGGTTGATGATTCAAATCCCTTTGGGCCCTTAAGCCCAAATATCTGCTGGGACTGGATGACCATGCTTTCTGAGCACAATATCGTTTGGATGACAGCATCTGCTAAATAACTAAAGAAGTTTTAGATCTGTTGGTATTGACTTACCAAGAAAGATTAAGAATGGATGTGAAAACACAACAAAAAATGTTTTACCCTGAAATGTGTGTAAGGGGCTCTGATCGGAAACTCTAGAGCAATGCTCTGGTTTGTCAGTTATTTTGCAGAGTTTAAATGGTATGTCTTTTCAGTTCCAGCACAGCAGGAAGAGGAGATGTTTAATTTTAGCTCTTGTGACACGTGCTAAACACTCTTCCTCTCATGTAAGAGGAAGCAATGTATCTGCAGTAAAACCTCTCTTAAATTATCACTGTTACCCTGCACATATAAGTGATTGTCTCCTTGGTAACCAACAGGTTCAGCCAAACTAGATTTGGGCTCAGTTTTTATAGATTATGAAAGGACTGATTTTTTTCTTAAATTTTTCTGTATATTGAAAGGTGAATTATGGTTAAAATGAATGCATACAATCACAGGCTCTTTTTTAAGTTAAATGTTTAAGTCAAATAAATCATAAATCATAAATAAATTATGTCATGCAAATTTTGTGCAGTGTTTATGTGGGTTTCCACCCTGTACTGAATATGTTATATGGGGAAATGGGTGAATGAGAAAGGCTATTTTCCACTGAGGTAAAAAGGAAGCAAGAAACATTATGTTTGAAAAGCCCCTGTACCTGTCTAAAGTGAATTCGACCTTGCTGCTGGCTGAGATTTGGTGATAGCAGTCATGTGTAAAGGTGTTGAAGAAGCTGCTCTGAATAGGCGAAATTAAAAAACCATGCAACCAGACTAAGTCAAGCCAAAGATTCCAGCAACAAACAATATAATCTGTTCTGGGAGCTCAAGGTTAACTACTCAAAGAGAAGTGACAGCATTCTAAATAATCCACAGGATATTGCACTACGGTTAGCAGAAGTCATGCAGGCATCAATAAAGTTACTGCTAACAAGAGCGTATTTTTACCTCTTTGTAAAAGGACAAAACTAAATCGAGAAAGAACCAAGAACTGAAATATGATTCAAAGAAGCAAAGTCAGGTAATCAGACAAAGGGTCAAATAACATGAAAAAACTAGTTACAAAGGAAATGCTCAGTTTAGAGTATAGCTCATAGTAGGCCTACTTCACAATGGACCGGGAGGAATAATCAGTATTTAACAGGAAATACCATTACAAATGGCAAGTGATCCAGGCAGTGTAGTCGGTTGTACAGAAGATCCAGGGTGGCCCAAGATGAGCTGCACACAACTACTACTGCTACTGTATAAACAGCTGCCATCTACTGACACACTGACACCTGCTGGCTTCTACCACACATCTACAGTCATGGCCAAAAGTTTTGTGAATAGCACAAGGATTGGTTTTCACAAAGTTTGCTGCGTCAGTGTTTGTAGATCTCTTTATCAGATGTTTCTGTGGTATACTGAAGTGTAATTGCAAGCATTTCATAAGTGTCAAAGGCACGTATTGGCAATTAAATGTTTATGCAAATAGTCAATATTTGCAGTGTTGGTTCTTCTTTTTCAAGACCTCTGCAATTCGCCCTGCCATGCTGTCAAACTCCGGGCCTGACTGATGGCAGCCCTTTTTTGCATAACCAATGCATGGAGTTTGTCAGAATTTGTGGGTTTTTGTTTGTCCACTTACCTCTTAAGGATTGACCACAGGTTCTCAATGGGATTAAGACCTGGGGAGTTTCCTGGTCATGGACCCAAAATGTTGAAGTTTTGATTCCTGAGCCACTTAGTTATCACTTTTTCCTTATGTCACGGTGCTCCATCATGCTGGAAAATCACCAAACTGTTCTTGGATGTCTGGGAGAAATTGTTCTTGCTTGATGTTTTGGCACCATTATTTATTTATGGCTGTGTTCATAGGCAGAATTGTGAGTGAGTCCACTCCATTGGCTGAGAAGAAACCCCAGGACGCTTTACTGCTGCCATAGCTCAGGGCTGAAATGCAGTGGAAATAGGTTTTTAGCGATTACGTTCATTTTCATTGCAAAGAAGTGTCACATTCCGCCTTGTGTGTGCCACGCCCCCCTCATTACCCCGTGTTCGATCCTGATAGAAATCACCTGTTGTCGATTTGTGCTTGACTCTGTTCACCTGTTATGTATCAATCCATACCCGTCTCTTGTATTTAGTCCGTGTCTGAGTCAGTCTCCCCAGAGTAGTCATTTGGTGTTTTGTGGCTGTACCTGTCGTTCACGTGGATGTCTCTCGAATAAACCCCGTGATTTCCCCGATTCCTGGTCTGCTGATCATTCTGCCTGCTCCACGCCACCGACACCCAGGCATGTACATGACAAGAAGGACTTTGCAATTAAATTGCAATTCATCTGATCACTCTTCATCACATTCTGGAGTATATGCAAATTGCCATAATAAAAACAGGCAGCAGACTTGGTGAAAATTAATATTTGTATCATTCGCAAAACTTTTGGCCATGACACTATTGACCCCCTGCCCCCACCATCAACTACATTTGTGCCGGAGACAACAGCACTACACATTTTTTCAGACAAATACATTTAATCAATTTAAAGGATTTATGTTCTTATGCTCTATACATAGAAATTATGTCAAATTATTTTGTATGATTAATATTAATGGCAAAAAAGCGAATCAACAAACTTTATTCCACTAAACAAGAATGACAGGAATATATAAAATAATGACCAATATAACCTGTGTACTCATCTGTAACATTTTAAAACAGTTTATAATTTGTGGTTTGTTTGCTGGAAACTGAATATACCTCCATGTGCCGACTGAAAATGATAGCCACTTCTCATGAGCAGCTCTACTGCCAATGACTAGCTAGTTTCACCTGATGAACTGTATGGCATCTTTGTACGGAAACTGCAGTACGTCTGACAGGAAGACTCTGCCATGTGTGGTGCGGATGGCTGAGAGGGTTATCAAGGTCTCTCTTCGCTCCACTGAGAACATTTTTAAGATCAGATGTAAGAAGAAAGCCCTCTGCATTGTGAGGCTCTTCGCGTGCCTCTCATGGGCTGTTTGACCTCCGAAGAAATCAAGATCGGAAACAATGTACAGTAGCTTATTTCCACAAGCAATAAGATTGTTAAACTCTTGGTAATATGTACATAATAAAGTCAGTTTTATGTACTGTACATAGTTCATCTATCTTTAACTGTAGTAATTGATATTATATATTTATATTTTATACTATTCTAGACTATTTTTAACATTTTGGTACCACTATACAATAAGGCTCCCTTTGCCTTGTAAATGGTAGCAACTCATTAATAAAAAGAAAACTGTGTTATAAATTGTTTAAAAATGTCTATTAATAATTCATATTTAAGTGTTACAACCTAATTAATAGCCGGATTATAGACCATTCATATCCTATTCATATGGGGAGCCTTATTGTAAAGTGGCACCAGCATGTTTAAGTAAGGTTTTGGGCTGCACTGTATGAATTCAGGTATGGTACTTTGTTTTGTTCCTTCGTATTGTTTTCTCTTCCCCTTTTGCACATTTTCTTGTCTTGAGGATGCAATTTTGTCCCACTGTATATTAGGTATGGCTGCAATGACAAAATACACACGTACACATTTAAATGGGGACCTTCCATTCATTTCTATGGGAAAAACCCACATCCCAATCACAACACTCTTAGCTGCAACCCAGCCCTAACCTTAAACATAAGTAACCAACGAAATACAAGTCTCTTGGCATTTTTAGTTTTTTTTTTTTTTTGCATTCAACGATTTTTTATAAAATTGAAGTTTTCCTTATGGGAACTGGAAAAATGGTCCTCACAATGTAAGGATCTCTCACAGACACCTGGCTATTACACCCACAGGAACTTATACGGCAGGAACCTTTATGACATCCCATTCTAAATCCATAGGCATCTATATGGAGTTGCCTCCCCCCTTCACAGCTATAACAGTTGCCACTGTTCTGGGACGGCTTTCCACAAGATTTTAGAGTGTGTCATTGGGAACTTTTGCCCATTCATCAAGAAGATCATTTGTGAGGTCAGGCACTGATATTGCATGTGGTGGCCTGGCTGGTGATCTCCGTTCGAGTTCATCCCAAACATGTTTGACCGGCTCTGTGCAGGCCACTCAAGATCTTCCATACCACACTCAAACTGGTCCAGCAACGTTGGAAATGTAGAATTCTCCAAAATGTTTTGATATGCATACTAAAACATTTTGGACGGACACACAGTGACATACATTCAGGTTTGTGATTATATCTTTGTGAGGACTCTCCCTTCATTTTGATGGGGGAAACTCTAATCCCAACATGACAACCTACCTTTATTATTATATAGGGGTGTGAGTGTGTGTACATATAAAGATATGTGATTTCTGGTTCCAGTATTGGTGAGTGTGCCTTTGCATTCCTTATGTGAGGCCTTTAACATACATAAGACTTGTCTCCACATTCTCCTCCCACAGACCCACTTCCCAGCCCGGGGTGACATCCTGTTGGAGGCCCTGGGTGAAGAACTGCTGTTGCGGGTTGAACGTAATGAGTAAGTGCAGCCCCCTCCCCTTAGGTTCACATGCAAACCTATGCACACAGCGTATGCTGATCTAGGCTTCAGGTTTCTGGCTCGAGGCTCAGGACAGCTGTTCAATGAAGAAAGGTGGTAGGGCTGATATATATCCTACATTAAAAATATGTTTTGAAGATTTCTGTAGCCGATTTGGCATTGCAGTCAAAGTTCAGTCCCCATTTAATTGGAACCATTGTTATATTTTTCGGTAAAACTGTACTTGAGGGTGAACAAATACTTAGTAGCAACTCAATTACTACTGAAATAAAAATCGTGAACAAATACAGCAGCTAAGTGAAATAAAACATGTCACAATTCATTAATGATGAACAAACATGTGATCGCTATTTCACTTAGCTGTGTTCATGACTTGTTCCTTCAGCAGTTCCTTCAGTAGTTTAAAGATTTACAGTACTAACAGATATAGTAACAAATCGATACATCATGATTAATTAATGATGAACGAATATGAGATCAGTATGTAACTAAGACCTAGTTTGTGTCCCTTCAAATGTTACTTGTGTTTCTTTTGAATGTTTTCTTGTATGCTCATGTCTGAGTGTATATTAAGACATTTCCCTCCATTGTGGTTGGCATGTGACATCAATGTAAATTAAAAAGTTCCCATCTGATTTTGCTGCTGGATCAATTACCCCTTCCTTATTACTTAAATCCTAAAGTCAATACAAGTCTACTTTGAAACAAAAACCACAAATAGTGACTTATCACATAGTGTCTCAGTGCCTGGCACTTCACCTGCAGCATAGGCAAGTCTGTCACTGCTGTTACTGCTGTGTACTCATTGCGGGGGTTAGGAGTTCTCATTACAATGTCCATCCATCCATCTTCTATACCCACTTTTCCTACTCCAAGTCATGACTTTTCAGAGCCTATCTTGGAAGCTAAGAACACATAGCTGGAAACAGCCCAGGATGAGGTGCCATCCCATCACAAAGCACACATACACACCATCCATACCTACAGACAGCTCCAATTACTGGAGTACCCAGAAGAAACCACACAATTACAAGAGGAGAACGTGCAAACTCCACACACATGGTGCCACGGTGGAGACTCAAACCCTGTTCCCAAAAGTGTGAGGTGACAGTGCAAACAAGGAAACAGTTGTGTAAAACAGTATGAAATGATATATTATCCTGTGGCAAAAATGTACAGATGGTTGTAGGGGAAACATGCACACACACTGGAATGGAAACTTTTCTCCATATTTAAGGCTAAATATAAGTATACAGTATCTACTGACTGAATTTGTGCTTTTGTTACAGTGGTGGATGGTACACTGCCATAAACAAGTGGAGTAAGCCAACAGAATAACTAGCTACACCACCCTGGTACACCCAGGGATATTCGTGCAATGGCTGTCCTCCTAGCCTAACACTAGAGGCACACAGGTTTGGTCCACTATCAGCCAGGAGCAAACACATGGTTCCCGTACAAAAATATTATTTTTTTAAAGCAATACACTGAATATGAGCAAGAGTGTGCAGTGTGGTAAACCAAACCCCTTATGCAAGTCGTCTTTTTGAAACAGGACATCAGATTCAGCCCTGACACACTTTACTCAGATTAATACACCCTCATTAATAAACACTCAGATTAATACACACTCATTAATAAACACTCAGATTAATACACACTCAGATTAATACATCCTCATTAATAAACACTCAGATTAATAAACACTCAGATGAATAAACACTCTGATTAATATACACTCACTAATAAAGACTCAGATTAATAAAGATTAATACACACTCAGATTAATACACATTCAGATTAATAAACACAGATTAATACACACTCGTGTAGAGGTACTAGCAGAAAAACAACAAATAAATAAATAAATCCAACAAAACCAAACCACCTGTGTAGCACAAACACAGCCACACACAAACACACACACAGACACACACACACACAGTGCGCGGCATTACAGTCTTAGTAGCCACGCACAGTACAAAATCCCACCAGCAGAGTACCAGCCTCCCAATGGTTTGTCCCCCCGTGCCTAGTGAAAGACAAAACCACAGGTCAATTTAAGAGGTTTACAATACACAAACAATGAAAAGCAACTGATACAAGGTATATCGCCCTCTCACATATGATTTAACAGGACACTAATTACAGTCAAATTGCAAATTACATTCCCGATCACTTCTGCAATACAATCCAGCAACTAAGCGAAGGCTGCAGGATAGCACGGCAGCTCGCCAAAGGGGATGACGTAATCTCCAGCCGAAGAAGCATCAAGAACAGTGGATGAGTTCACACCATCAACATCAGAGGCAAAAACGGCTGCAATAAGTCCAGACCACTCCCAGGATAAGACTTTAACTAAAACTATAATTATCCTGAATGGTATACACCGGCATCAATACTGAATATACCAGATGGCAACTGAACACTAAAAACAAAGGAAAAAAAAGAAAAACTAACCCACCTCTGGGCCATTTGCAGCTACAACAATTAGGGCTGCATAAATTATTCAACATCAATAGTTTAAATCAACATCTTTTTTATTATTTTAATGATATTATGATTATGATTTCTAAAATGTCTTCCTTTAATATCACTACATAATTATGCGTGCAGTTCGCATTATAACGAAACAAAAAGGTGGTTTTACACTGTGTGTGTAAAAAAGTTGATAGATTAATTGTGTCGATGGGCATGTTTGGATATGGGTTGGGTTGGATGTCCAACCTTGCCTTCCCATCGGACACAGTGAGATGCTTCTCAAATTACCAGCATGCATGTGAGGGTGTATTTATTCATAAATGTCAAAAATGATTTGTTAAATTTTCACTGCTGTGGAAGTAATTGTGTACAGTTGTCATGGGACAGATGGGGAACAAGGGACCCAATTGCTGAGCAAACAAGTAGCCAAAACACTATACATGAATGTAAGTTTATCTAAGGGGCGGATGCTGAAGTTGAAAAGCTGAGGAGTCTGTTCTGTGTATCCTGTGGAGTTTAGAGAGATAATGGCACTCATGCAGACACGGCGATATCGCTTCAGGCACAAACACTCAGAAGGGGATCGGGACACACACTCACTGGGCCAAGGGACACACACACTCACTGGGCCAGGGGGCACACACTCACTGGGCCAGGGGACACACACTCACTGGGCCAGGGGACACACACACACTGGGCCAGGGGGCACACACACACTGGGCCAGGGGACACACACACACTCACTGGGCCAGGGGGCGGACACACACACTCACTGGGCCCGGACACACACACTCACTGGGCCAGGCCACAAGCACACTAGCT
>JAODUD010000084.1:168483-181673 GCA_026784285.1 Stomatorhinus walkeri | reverse complement strand
TTTAGCTTGCGCTACACTAGCAGGAAGACTATTCCATACTCCAACTACACGCTGTGTGAAGAAGTGCTTCCTCAAATACAAATGACTCCTTGAAAACATTTGCAAATATAGAAGATAATGATAAATGAAGTAAAAAAATTGGATTTGGTCGTAAGAATGTCTTTTTTTGCCATAACTTTTTTGCCATATCGCCCAGCTCTAGTTCCTACGTTTCTTGTCCACATGGCTGAATGTGGAGTGCAGAATATGAGAGATGGCGTCATCATTTTTTGTTGGATGGGTAGAATATAAAGCATTTTTCAAGGATCATTATTCACTTTGGAAGATAAATACGTTAAAATGGTTTGTATGTTCCAGGCCATATTGCCAAAGTTAAGCCATGTCAGAATGTTAGAACCAAACACTATAACTGTGTAACATGCTTCACAAGAGTCAACTCCACCCACAAAAGTGCATATTTCAAAACCAGGTTCCACTAGTTTCAAATAAGCCAGGTAGAAAAAAAGAAGCTCTCAATGATCTCTAATATAACACGTATCCTTAAAAGGCAATCAAATAAGTTATAATCATCATAAAAATCATACAAAAGTATCTAAGTTGCACATCTGAGCCAATGACTTCCTGCACCTGGAGGTCAGCTCTTATAACGATGAGACGCCATATGAGATACTATGGGTCCCTTGCTCAATAGACCAATAAAAATGTAAGAGCTATATTATAATACTTGATTTTCCATCCATCCATCCATTATTTATACCCACTTATCCTACTGGGTCACAGGGGGTCTGGAGCCTATCCTGGAAGCAATAGGCCTGAGGCAGGGAACAACCCTGAAAATAATCTCTATTTTCAGCTTACCTATAGAAGTTCTTGTTCACTTTCTTCTCATAGGGAAATCCCATCATGCCACAGATGACGTGTGTGTTCTTGGGAGTCCAGCCCAGGTCACAGATCTGACCCCAGCCATCCCGGTACCTCACCTCCACTATACCCTCAGTGATGGGTATCTTGGTCTTGGCAAATGCTACTACAGGTCGGAGGCGGATCTCTTCTACAATGTTGTCATCCACCTCCATCTACACACAGGAGACACCTGTCAATCAAGTTCTCCTCCCGCACCCATCATAATACCCCAAGAATGGATAATGAATTTATCACAACACACAACGTCATTGATCACTCAGAAACTTGATCCTCTTCATCCATCTCCATCACCACCATGTGGCAAAGAACTCAGCAAGAATATAAAGACTAAAACGTGCTGAGTGTATGTATATATCTCGCAACAGATGCAATCTCCGAAAAAAAATACAATTGTCACACCGGTCCTGAAGGTGTTAAGAATGTCCGACTCCGTCGTCAATTCATACTTACGAATCGACTACTATAAAGCCAATTACATTTAAATTTTAGTCACACATACAATGGTTCATAATAAAAAAGACATGCACTACTTTGTGATGCATATTAAAATATTGCATGGCTTCAGTGGTTGATCAACCCAAGGTACACTACAGTAGGGTATGAAATTACTTTTATTATTACTGTATAATTTTACCTACACCTACAAATTTGACTTAAAGACAGACTTAGAGAATACATCTTGTTCGTGACATGGAGACTGCCTGTAAAGTACATAATTGAGCCTTGTCTGGGATTTTGCCTTGAGCCAGTGGTCTTTAGTACTAAATGTTATGTAAACAGAGCATTGCTTTCTGCATAGTTATCATCGTTGCTCTATAGGTGCAAAGCTCAAAGCTTTATTTGGTATAGTTTGTGGGGCTGGGCTTAGCCTTTTGGGCGCCAGCATTTTGTTTTCGGATAAAAGGATCTGGGTGGCTGACACCAAATCTCCAGCTATCGTCTCGTTCATGGGTTCGTGGTCCTGAATAATTGGAGTTCTGCAGCTAGGGTCTTGTTTTAAGGTTTTTTGCTGCTCCAGGTTCATCCCTGAAAATAGCAATGCAATAAAGGTCTGGTCTGTTATAAATTCCCCCTATCACAAGCAGGACCATAATTTGCCATGAACAGGTATTTAGGGCATTTTGGGATTATTAAAACAGGATCTCAGCAAATAATTGTCTTAATCATCCTGAAAATAAAACGTTCTGCCAAGATATATTTCATTGGATTGGAAGAAAAGATCCACAGCTGTGGCTAGAAGAAGAGTGTCCAATTGCAGGGGGGGGGTCTTACAGGTGTTCCCTGTACTATTTAAATGATTCATCCAGAGCCACTTAAGTTCAGTGCTGGGTGGGAAATTGACAGAATAAGACTCTAACCTCCAAATCTGAGGCCATAGCGCTTCCTCTGAAAAACCTGCTCTTTTCAGGCAAGCGGGTTGAGGGGAGTGTGTTTCTTCAAGACTTTGTTCAGTAGTGAACTGATTTAGTGGATTTGAAAGCACTGAGCAGTGCAGTGGTGGGCAGATGGTTAGGCAAGGAATCATCAAACCAGCCTTTACCTGTCAGTGTATCTTCATCTATGCTTTAATAAGTTTTTGTTTTGCAACACCATAGCAGAGCTCAAAATGCTCATATATATCGCATACCTAAAGTGCATTTAAAATGAGCCACTCCTGAATTGTACATACTTCGACAGGTATGTGTGTACAGCATGCAGAAGGACTTCATATGCATTTTATTTTTAAAAAGCAAAACCATATCAAACAGAATTTCTTACAAAGCCAGGGCATTAGAGTTATGCTTTAGAGTTATGGGGAACACTTCCATAAACTTTGAATCATTTAAATCAATACTTTAACAGAATTCCATCCATCTTCTAAATCGAATTAGGGTCACAAGAGGGCCTGGAGTCTGTCCCAGGTAGCAGAGGGCACCAGGCAGGAGGCATCCTGCACCGGATGCACGTCCATCTCAGGCCACATATATGCATACACTCATACACCATGGGCAATTTAAAGAGGGCAATTACCCTAACTGCAATGTAGCTGTCAATTAATACTATGGGATCATTAGTTATTGTAAGTGTTACAGTAAGTAATTTTTTAAGGATTCTCATGTTTAAATGAGCTCATTGATGACTATAATTGACAGTACAAGTATCCTACCTCAGCGATGTTGTTGTCCACAAAACCTGGCAACCTCTCATCTTTACAAACCACGCCAGCGTCCTCATCATGGGTGCAGTCGCTGTTGCCCCAGCCTCGGGATTTACAGAGGTCTATACTCTTCTCACTGCCAACACACTGCACATTGTCCAACCAGATCTTCCCTGTACATAGAACAGGACACAAGAAAAGCCTGATGAGAGCTAACTGGCCCCTAGAATTAATCAGGTAGATGTATGAAAAGACATCCAAAATGGCTTCAACATACCAGATGTGACATCTCTACATAGCTGCTCTACTTATAAGAACATAAGAGAGTTATGAATGAGAGGCTATCCCTATGTTGGCTATCCCTCAGAATGCTATTTGCATTCAGCCCATCGAGCTTGCTTGGAGGGAATTAAACTTAATAATTTTAAGTTGGCAGGACCTTGTCAAGTGCAGATTTGAAGGAATCTATGGTTTTAGCTTGCACTACCCCTTCGGGCAGACTATTTCATACTCTAATTACCTACTGTCAGAAGAAGATTTTTTCTCAGATCCAAGCTAACCTATGGCCACAGGTTCTTGAATTAGAACTTAAAGTAAAGGTTTGTATGAACGGCATCTAGATCTGTTAGAATCTTATACACCTGAATCATATCACTCCTTAGCCTCCTTTGCTTGAGGCTAAACAAATTCAGCTCTGCCAACCTCTGCTCGTAAGACATCCCTCTAAGTCTAGGAATCATTTTTGTAGCCCTGCGTTGGACCACTTCTAAAACATGTCCTTTTTGTAGTAAGGTGAACAAAAGTGGACACAGCATTCAAGGTGAGGTCTCTTACCTATTCCCTTTCCATACTTGGCACTGTGGGTCCAACCTATGGCTGAAGTAAAACCCAAATGACGACAAAGCACATGCGCGTTTGCCAAGGAGAAGTCATCATCACAAATGGTGCCCCAATCACCCTGGTAGAAGATCTCTACACGTCCCTCGTTGTGCTTGCGTGGGTAGCCAGCCAATCGGAACTTAAGTTTGCTACCATGGTGCTGAGGGGAAGACGTGGTTTGGCCAAGGCAGAATGGAAGCCAAATGGCCACAAGGAAGGCCACTCTCTGATGCTGCCAGGAAGCTACCCTCTTCATCTCTGAATCGGGGATAAAACGGAAAAGACTGGTAGTTATTAATATGTACCAAAATGTTTAAAAAGAACTCTTCACATCACAAAAATGTTACCACTGCCTAACAATACACAATTCAAAATATTAATATCACATTTCAATCAAGTATAATGATACATTTACAGCATTTAACTAATATGTCTACACCCCCAAAAACACTAAAAATGTATACTTGACATGCTTTTGGCCATAGCAACTGTAATAAGACGAACTCACAGGTGGCCCCACAACTGGCCACGTCGCCCTAGTAGCATAGAATTAAAGAAATATGTTGAATGCTCCCCTGTCGTGGTGATGATTTGGGAGGTAGTAATTGTCCGACATCACTACTCACGATTTAGAGTTGGACCTCCCCCTCCACCTAGCAGACATACATATGAGGTGACTGAGGTGTGGATCGATTCTGGCCGTGTGTGGACTAATCATCCTGAGATCCAGATACAGCGCCCATATCGTCCATGATTCACTCAATATTGTTGTGTCAAGGTTGAATTGTAATTGAACTGTAACTGTGTAATTTGTTTCTCATGAGGAGACTCTTGTCCCAAGAATTCTTGCCCTGGGATACTTATTCTGTTCGAGGACACTTGTCTTGTTATTTCTGATTCATGAGATGTTAACCCCATTCAAGGATGCTTATTTTAGCTGTTTTCCTGGGAAGAAAGGGTGTTCCAACATGTGTTTTATGCATTATCGATTAATGTGTGGGCTGCTTATTTTGTTCTCAGAAGATGTTCTCATGAGAAAAGGGAAGTTGGCCAAGGATACATGTCTAATTACTTTTGATTAAAAGCATATCTAGCAATTGGTGTGTGGGATATTGATCTTATCTAGAGAAAAGGTGAACAAGTTGATTATGGGAACTTGTTTTTGTATTTTTAATTTTAACCGCAAGCTACATTACCCAGTCGAGATTGGAAATCTGAGAATGCCTTGGCTGAGGGGAAGGGTGAGCCTGGCCAGCTCGTCCCCTGCCCACACGTAATGCCCAAAAATTACTATAAAGGAAGGGGGAGATCTCAGTGTTGGTTGGAGCTCAGCCGCGGGATAGAGCGTGCATCGCCCGGCATTTTCTTGCATTTTAGAAGCGAATCCAAATGTGCCTGTTCATTCCTTCAAAAGCCATATATCCCCCTCACATCATCTTAAAACAGCAAGGTAGAAAAGAGCTTTAAGGTTGTTGTCTTCATTGATCTCCTTTTATCAAAAGATTTGTATAAGATCTTACCAAGGAATTGTATAGTTACCTCCCTTGACTTCACCCACCTAAAGATGTAACGCAACATTCTATTGACCTTCTTAATCCCATCCCCACACTGGTGAGAATGGAACATGGAAGCATCAACATACAAACCAAGATCTTTCTCAGAATCAGCTACCTTTATTTCAGTGGAACTCATAAAATATTTGTACTTTATGTTTCTGTTCCCTGCACGGATTACCTTACATTTGTCTACATTAAATTTCATCTGCCAGATATCAGCCCAGTTACTGATTATATCAATATTCTGTTGTGCTGCTAGTTCAGTATCTGCTACACCACTCACCTTGGTATCATCTGCAAATTTAACCAATTTACTGTATATAGTGCTGTCACTCTTGTTTATGTAAATTAGGCCCTAAAAGTGAACCCTGCGGGACCCAACTATGAACGCAAGTCCACTGTGACATTGTACCTCTAATAATTACCTGCTCCCAGTTTAAACTGTTAACCAGTTTTCAATCCAAGCTGCTACAGCTGCTAAAATCCCTGTAGCGTTGACCTTAAGAAGAAGCTATTTGTGAGAGACAACATCAAAGGCCTTCTGGAAATCTAAGTACATCGCATCGTAGGCCTTTTTATGATCAATTTCCCTTGTAGCTTCCTCAAAGAACTCAAGCTGATTTGTTAAACTGGATCTACTTCTCCTAAATCCATGTTAGCTATCCCTCAGAATGTTATTTGCATCCAGGTAATCTACCATATTCCCTTGGATTATAACTTCCATTACCTTTCTAGTTATGCAAGTTAAACTAATTGGCCTAAAGTTTGATGGATTACTTCTACTTATATTTTTGAATACGGGTGTTATATTAGCATGTTTCCAATCTGAAGGTACCACACCAGCAGCTAAGAATTTCTGAATTAAAAAAGCAAGGCCCTGCGATTTATTTATTTTGAGCTTAGCTAGGCTTTGTAGCTTCAGTTATACATATATTGGTCAAAGACGAAGCAGAATTAAGAATGCGTTGGTATGTTACTCATGTCTTCTACATTGAATCATTAAACTCATTAACTATATATTAATTTAAATTTAATTACAAGGCCTTTACTATTCTGCAGATTAGACACTTCAGCTTTTAGAGCTCTTTTGGAGTTAAAATACTAGAAAAATATGTCATGCATTCAATGTCATCCTTAGCCTCCAATGCAATCTTCCTTTAGACATTTCTCTTGGTAAATCTAATATTATTTTTAACTCAACTTAGACTTGATACTCCTGCTTTGTTCCGACATTAGTTATTTTCCATCTGTGGAACAGAGCCCTTTTCCTCCTGATTTAATTCTTAATTTCAGTAGTATTACATGTTCTTTGAAGAATAAGCAAGACTGTGGCCTATTACAATTAACTTTTAGCCAAAAAATTACACTGACCAACTTTCTCAGACTGATTTACATTGTGGAACAAAATTAAAAGAACCACATTAGAAAGTTACAAAATAATATTACCACTGAATGAAGTAATATCATTTTCAAGCAAAAGTCTCAATAGTGCAATAGCTTAAACACGTGACAAAAGCGTTCCACCTTATTCCCTTCTAATATTTTTAAGGTAGCGCTTAAATATTTCAATGATTTCGATGACAATCTGAACAACAGAATACCTTAAAGATGGGAGTGGGAAATACTGTAAAAGTAAAGCTTGCAAACATAGATTTGTTTAAAAAACATCGTAGTCGAGAAATGACCTGTATATCGTATGATTGGGGGCTGGGATGAATACGTTGCAAATGGGGGGATGGGGATGCCACGACGGAAGACGATCTCTCAAAAAGATATTCAAAACATTTTTAAATGTCAAATTTCTTTTTGTTTCTGTGGTTTTATGAATTGTGGTCGTGAAACCGCCACCATTGCCGCTATAATCTGAGTCAAAACTTCAGAGATTAAAAACACGTTTAAAGAACAATAGTTATTTTTAATGCCCTCGAGTAAATTATGATAATGAAAGTTAGTTACCCTCGGGCAGCACTCTCCATTAAGTTAAAACTTGACGTGTCAGGACACCGGCTAAAACTGAGTATAGAAGATTTATTTAAACTATTTTAATGTTACAAATAACAGGCCAACAAGTAGCACTATTTACTGCTTTGTACATCTGCATGGTTCAGTCATGGTAAGTCAAAACATCACAGTCCAAGTTGGTAAACTCTTGCAATCACATCTGGATCAATATATACGCCACCACATTTTCAAAACATCAGTCCAAATTGAGATCGTTCATTTTTGTAGGTATTCAAAAAGGGAAAAGTATCGAAACGAACTGTTAGCAATATTTTAGTTTTCACTTGAATTAGTCGTGTTTAACAGAATGTAGCTCCACTGACAATGAACACAATCGAATAAATCATTTCACACATACCAAATCTTCGTTGTTATTTATACGCTTCCTAAAAGTGAAAGCAGATCCATCACTCCTGTGTTTTTTTGTGAAACTGCTGCTCCAAAGTGGTGTACGGACCATATGTTATGTGCTTGCGTGTGAAGAAGGTGGGGTTGGGATTTTTGGTGTATCCTTTGCATTTGTTAGAACTTATGTACTTATAAGGGCTCGATTTTCCGTAAAACGTCTTTTATCTTAGGTAAAAAGTTTTAATCGTGAATAAATGTATACGTTTTCTTAAAAAAATGCATACCCCTTTTTAAAATTATTTATACAATTAATATTTAAAATTTAAAACGATTTAATTCCTTTTTATCCACCCACATTCAATGAGGGCTTCTCCGTTCTGTATCGCTTTATCATAAACCCATTCCTGGGTGCACAATATGCGGGATAAATTCTGAAATTGATGTCGGCATAAGTGTTATCATACTAATACATAAAATACATAAATTCCTAGGGTCACACCTTCAACGCTTTGAAAGCATTTCTGGAAATGAGATTGCATTCATTGTCATTTAGTTTTGCTGAAACCACGTGTTTCTATCTGTCTCCGTCTTGTAATTTTTACAGTGTGAAAATTAAGGATGTGCGGATTGAGATACTTTCTTAAGGTTTTATTTTTTACAATTCAACAATTAAAGTATCGGATTTTTACCCGCTATTAAATGTTTTAGGTGTTTATGTTATTATAGTAGGCCGAATATGAACTACTACCAGGACATAAATGTCAGTAGGATAGGAACTATTTCTCCTTCCGCCTTCTCTTTCTGCTCCAGATTGACTCTATAATACAGCGAAAATAGGGATGGGCTGTACCACTGACTTGATTTTTTATCCGATTTAATCCAATACCAAGACTGGTATCACCAGTATGATACTGATATTCTTAGGTCTTTATGTGCATAAAATATAAATGATGAATGGCATTAGAAAAAAATCAATATGCTATTTTGAAAAATTAGCAATAAATATTGCAATATTTATAAAACAAAGTAGGTGCAAATTTACCTAAAGTGAACTATAGCCAAACAGAACAACAGTCCTAACAGAGTCTGTCACAAGGGCATAGGTTTGGTTCCAAAATTGGCAAAGAACGACGAGAAAAGCAAACAAGAACTGAAGAAAGATACAAATCCATAGAGATGATAGCAGAAGCAAGTGCTTTGCTAGCACTGCTTTGTGTAGAACTCACAGTAACATGACCAATAAGGGCATGGATGTGGTTATGGATAGTAGGAACATCTTCCTACCAATATTGTTGAAGTACCAGCTAAAAACACTATTTCACTTTACATTAATGTGTCAAGTCTATACTCCCAGTGCTACATTGGTGTAAGAAGTGGAATGGAGAGGTTTGACCTGCATCCTGAGTTGGAGAAGTATTCAGCCAAAAACTCCCATCCCTGCAGGAGATCAGTCTGGATGGGCTCTGTGAAGGCTGACTCTCGGAAGCTCAAAGATGCTACCCAGAGAGAAGTGGGAGCCAGGAGACAAGAGTGAGAAAGATGACGGTGTCTATGAGTAAAGTGGTGGTTGCCAAAGTTGCCACAGACCGTTGTGCAAGCAGAGTCTGTGGTGCTGATAAGAACGGGGTGCAGAATCACTGCTGCCTGCAATGTACTATGCTCTGTCACTCAGCTGTGCTCACCATTCCACAGAGCTGTATACCTCAAGCACTGGCACCAGGGCAGGAGGAGAGGTCTGGCTACTGCTCTTGGCTGTTAGTTAGGCAATCAGCAGGATATAACTTCCCAAGTACAGAGGAGAGGGGCCCTGGGACTATGTCCAAAAGCAGAACTAGTTCTGTACATTTCCACTGCAACAAACTGGCCCTGGACCAGGAAAAACAGCTCCAGCATGGCACCAGAAAAAGTTCGTCTCAGTATTTGGAACCATAACATCAGCAAAAATGGGATGGTCTGTCGCATCCAAACCTTCCACATACCTGAAAAATTAAATCCGTAACCAATATAGTTTTGTTTAATATCACCACTGCCAGCAGTCAAACAACTTGCCAAGTTATAAGTGGAATAACGTTGCATTATTTTTTTTTAATATTCTGCAGAAATGAAAGATCATTTGCCCAGACCTGTCTATAGCTGTTGTATGAAAAGCATCACCAACAATGCAGAGATACACTGGGCATCTTGGGTTGCTCCTGCCCTCCTTAACTGCAAGAAGGATGAATGTTCTATATGGACTATCTCTGCCTCAACACTGTCACCAAACTTGACTCCTAACCCCTCCCCTACATCAATGATGTACTCGCGACTTACAGAGTTTTCTGGGGAAGGCCTCTAACTAACAGTTATAGATTCATCAAGGGCCTCACAGACATCGTGGTGCCATTACCTCACTCCCAAGGGTCAGAGTAGCGGTGGATGGCAGAGTGCCAGCTGGTGTTCTTTCTTATGACGCGCTGCCGGTCGGGGGAGCAGGGAGTCTTCAAAAAGGAATTTTATTCTCCGGGAAACGGAGCACGGGATACATAAGGACAGAGCACAAGTACAAACAAAACGAAATCAACAAAATGACGGATCTGGCGAAGATTAACTTAGACGCAGACTAATTATGCAGGACAATCAGGCACGGATAGACAACAGGCAGTTTCCATCAGGAGCAGACACGAGGTAACGAGGGGGGCGTGGCACACATGAGGCTCTGACGGGTGGATCGTGACATTCTTCTGACTGAAGGTTGCACTCACCCCCATCCCAGGGCCGTCATTTCCCATTCATCCTGAACACTGATACCAGCAATATGGGGATCTGTGCAGCACTCTGCCAGGTAGTGGAGTAAGAGGAGTGGGAGATGGCCTACTTCAGCTAACAGTTGGAAAGGGCCCACACAATGACTGGTTTGAACAGGAGCTCTTTATTATACACTTGAATATGAAAAGTCTTATTAGTCATTGTAAAAGAATTATTAACTTTGGTGAAACAAAACAAAAATATCACAAATGCATCACTAAACAAAAAACATTTCACATTAGAACAGATGAACCAGAAACTATTGTGTCTGCTTTTGGCATGCATGGCTCATATAAACTTGTGAGAAACTAAAATGCATAGAAATTTCCACAAATAACCCCTAAATCTGTCATACATGTGTCTTCCCCGAAACTTGTCTGCAGGGAATAGTTGCTTTCCCATAGTGCAAAGCTGAGGGGTTGATCCAGAGCATGCCCAGAAAACTTTTGTTAAAGCTTTCCAGAAGTCCACAGTGATGGATACGCATTGTAAAGGAGCAAATGTTTTTTTTAACCTTCAACCTTTAAGTTTCTGCTTCACCACATAAACAGCTAATAGTGTGTTGAGCTCTAATAGGATGAGTTTTGTTTGACCTACTAGCTGAATCAAAAGCTATGCTCTGTTGGTTTGGTCCGCTAGGGCCATCATTATCTCTGCTATAAGGGTCCCTTTCTTCAAGAACAGCATTACTGTGTTTAGTTTGCAAGTGCCTCTAGATTTGAAAGACACATGCTGTGCCTAGTTAGTTTGCATAGGAAATGTAACTACTTAAGGGGAGGGGTTAGCTATTTTATCTTTTCTCGTAAGCTGAATGAATTTAAATAACTAAAGTAACACAAATTGACTATTTGAAAAAGTAACTCTTCAACATTGCATGGAAGTTGGGGATAGTGGTGGCGGATTAGCAGATTGGGGTGATGGAGCTTGTTCCAATTTCAGGGGGATCATACTCCTCCACACCCCTCAGAGGACCTACCCAGAGGAGCAATGTGGATTCTGTCATGGTCATGGAACACTGAAACATCTCTTTACCCACTAGGATAGTAGAAGGTTTATGGTAGTTTGCGAAACAGTCTACATGTGTTTTATGAACTTGGAAAAGGCATATGACTGTGTCCTTCAGTGGGTCATGTGGAGGTGCTCCAGGAGTATGGAGAGTTGGGGAAAATCCTACAGGCTATCAGGTCCTTGCATAACCAGAGTGAGAGCTTGGTTTGCATTGCCACCAAGACAGACTTGGATTGTCGAACTGTGCCAGGGCTGCACTTTGTCGCCAATTCTGTTCATAACTTTCATGGACAGAATTTTTAGGTGCAACCTAAGGTGGAGGGTGTCTGGATCTGGGATCATAGAATCATATGTTTTTGCAGATGATATAGTCCTGTTTGCTTGTGTGCGAACTCCAGTGGGCACTGGGGCAGTTTGCAGCCGAGTGTGAAGGAGTCAGAATGAAGATCTGCACCTCCATGACTGAAGCCATGGCTCTGAACAGGAAAAGGGTGGATCGCCCCCTCCAGGTTAGGGATGAGTTACCACGTCAATCAGAGTATCTCAGGGTCTTGTTCATGAGTCAGGAAAGAGGAGCAGGAGATCGACAGGTGCATCAGTACAGCTCCAGCAGACATTGCGCCAGTCGCAGTGGAGAGAGATGAGCATAAAGGCAAAGATATTAATTTACCGGTCAGTCTGCATTCCTACCCTAAGGAGGGGGTTCAGTTACACAGGAGGGAGACCCTAGAGCAGACCTGGGCCCAGCAACGCCGTAGTGTCCCCCTGGAGGAGCTGGAGGTGGTGACTGGGGTCAGGGAGGTCTGGGTATCTCTGCTCAGGCTGCTGCCCGGACAACTTGAGCCCTGACAAATCTGAAGAAAAGGATGGATGATGCACAGTGGGAGATGTTTGGGCATAATTCCAGATGTCACACAGCACCCGAGATAAAAACCTAATACCAAATAGTGTTTTGGTTTAGGCTGCTTTCCTACCTCAGGGCCAAAGCCATCATGTCATCATGTCTACAGTTAATTCATCATACTATTTCATTTAAAGAGAATTCACAACTGCAGTTATACACAATTGTGCAATACACATTATGACAAAGGAAAAAATATATTAACCAGTACAGTTTCATATTGCTCCTTAATCAAATAGGTCTCCATTTTTCTTTTAAATAGCCCACTGGTCAATGGTCCCTGTTTCCTTTAAAATCATGTAGAAAGTAAATATATTTTTTCATTCTTTATATTGTAAAAGAAAAAAATACATTGGGACTGAAAGGCCCATCAACCCTCTTTCAGCTGCTTGTTCAGGACAGGGTCTGGCTTTGGGTGGGGGGGCCTGGAATATCCCAGGCAGAATAGGGCACAAGGCAGGGGGACACCCTGGATGTCAGTCTATTACACTCACACACAACAGGCATCAATTACAGGTGTCAATTTCCATAAGTGCATTCCTTTGGATTGAAATACTTGAAAAGCATGCATGCTCCACTTTATTTAATACTTTGTAGAAAAGCCTTTGTTGGTGATTACAGCTTCTAGACGCCTCTTGTATGGAGAGACCAG
>JAODUD010000084.1:146076-158392 GCA_026784285.1 Stomatorhinus walkeri | reverse complement strand
TTTCATTAGTTATTTACAAGTTTCTGACCACTTATAAAATGTGTTCAATGTGCTGCCCATTGTGTTGGATTGTCAATTCAACCCTCTTCTCCCACTCTTCACACACTGATAGCAACACCACCCATCTTGAAAAGTTTCCCCCCTCACATATACTAATGTGCCACAAACAGGAAGTTAATATCACTAACCATTCCCATCTTATTAAGGTGTATCCATATAAATGGCCCACCCTGTACATTACTACTAATGTTATACATAAAATTTGCTATCACCTCAGAAAACAAATTCAAATAGGCCATGTGTATTAACACTACAAAACAATTAACACCATGATTGAGAAAATAACTTCAAATGTGATGAGTTTCACCAGGAGTCCTGCACTTACCAAGTCCTCTTCAAATCCCTCACAGTCCAACAGCACTAGGTTCTGCTTTGAGTCCAATGGGTCTGGCAGACTCCACATGTAAATACGCGGAGTCGTTTTGCAGTCTCTGGACACAAATTCTTTATGGAAAAAGACACATGTAATGATCATTACAACTATAGGCAGGCAACAATTATAAAACATACTTCACTGGTACCATGCATTTCACAAAAAATACCAACATGAAAGCAAGATTAAAGTTTTGCACATCCTGATAAGTTTCCAAATAAGTGGCTCTCTCAGCATTAAAAATAACAACCCTATACAGTATGTGCACGTGTGTGTGTGTGTGTGTGTGTATCCATCCATCTTTCTCCTGCTGCTTATCTGAGATCGGGTTGCAGGGGCAGCAGTCTAAGCAGGGATGTCCAGACCTCCCTCTCACCAGCCACCTCCTCCAGCTCCTTCAGGGGATACCAAGGCGTTCTCTGGCCAGCTGAGAGATATAATCTTTCCAGCATGTCCTGGGTCTGCCCTGGGGCCTCCTCCCAGTTGGACATGCATGAAACACCTCCCCAGGGAACCATCCAGGACGCATCTTGGATAGATGCCTGAACCACCTCGACTGGCTCCTTGTAATGCAGAGGAGCAGAGATTCTACTTTAAGCCCCTCCTGAATGTCTGAGCTCCTCACCCGTCTCTAAGCCAGAGCCCAGCCACCCTATGGAAGAAACTCATTTCTGCCACCTGTATCCAGAATCTCATTTTTTCAGTCACTACCCAGAGCTCATGACCACAGATATCAGCTCAGCTCAGCTCCTTCTTTACCACGACAGAACGGTACAGCATCCACAATACTGCTGATGCTGCACCGATCCATCTGTTGATCTCTCGCTCCCTAGATACCCCTAGATACTTAAACTCCTCTACTTGAAGCAGTAACATACCCCTCACCAGGAGAGGGCAAGTAACCTTCTTCCAGTCAAGAGCCACGGCCTCAGACTTGGAGGTGCTGGTCCTCATCCCGGCCACCTCACACTCACCTGCAAACCACCCCAAGCTGAAATCAGCTGCAAACTGCCTGCTTCAGGTCACCAGCTGGCGACGCCAACAAGACAATGTCCTCTGCAAAAAGCAAAGACTCGATCCTGAGGCCCCTGAACTAGACCCCTTATGCCCCTTGGCTATGCCTAGACATTCTGCCTATAAACATTATGAACATAATCAATGAAAAAGGGCAGCTCTGGTGGTGTCCAACACCCACCAGGAACAAGTCTGATTTATCGAGATTTAACGAGTCCGAGTCTTGCTCCATTTGTACAGGAACCTGATATCCCTCAACAAAGCACCCCCTCACAGAACCCCCCCAAGGGACGTGATCATATGCCTTTCAAAAGTACACAAAACACATGTGGACTGGTTAGGCAAACTTCCATGAATCCTCCAGTATCGACATGAGAGTGAAGAACTGCTCAGTGTTCTATGACCGAAGGAAGGCAACCTTCTCATTCACTGGGGTGAACTCCAATGTACTGGCACCGAACCGGGGGGCTATCAGCGGACCCACCCCTGTCCGGTACCTCTCACCATGGGCAACTGCAGAGTGGAATAGAGCCCAGCCCCTCCCCAGGAGTCTGAATTTTCAGCCCAAGCTTTGCATTGAGGTGAGTCGGACTATATCTAGTTGGTATCTCTCTACCTCCTGCACCAGCTCAAACTCCTTTCCTACTAGAGAGGCTATGTTCTATGCGCCTCCATGGCTCCCCCTACAGATGGTGGCACAGAATTTTGAACCCATGTTACCCCTTTGGGCTATGCCCAGCCAGGCCCCATATGAGGTGAGGCCCCAGTCTCCTTAATCTGGTTGGGGTAACATAATCTTTATTGGCAATCATTTAACTATATTCCTTTTTTAACTGTATTTGAGTTACAGAGATTATAATAGGTTAACTGCTTATCCTGGTGAAGGTTGTGAGGGGGTTAGAGCCTATTCCAGGCAAACAGGGTACTATACGGTCTCAAAATTTCCCCCTGTATAAGAGCATATGGCCCTTGATGCACAGGCGTTATTGATTTGTGTCTTGAATGGTTCCAAGCTAACACCACCATTTTGGATAAGCTGTATTTAAGTTACTGTTTCTGTGTGAGTAAAAAGAGGTGTGTTTTGAAAGTGGTTCTATTGGAGCATCGGGAAAAAAGCATATGGTTACTGAAAAACGTACACTCACAAGACAAGAATAAACTCTTGGTTCTATTATTCATTTAGTCATTTCATGTATACAAAGAAACAGGCCATGGACATGCATTTCACCAATTAAATCTGAGGGTATAATCTGATACCAATTTTTAAACAAGAGTTTATATTACGTTTTGGAACATTCCCTCATATGTACAGAAATACTGTAATACAGTTATATACATTAGTATTTACATGTACCAGTGAATAAAGCTGGCAGTTCCCCCTTACCGTTGCTCCCTGCTAGCAAGTTAAGAAGGTAGGATTTTCCAGAATGGCGCGGTCCAAATATACTAACAACTTTCAGGGGGTGAGGAAGGCTGGCTAACACTTCAACAGCGTCGGCGTTCAGGCGGATTTCTCCATTAGACGACGAATCGGCAAGCAGGATAGAGCCCTTTGACGCCATAGCAAGTCAGTATCCGCGATCCTCTGCAAAACACTGTCGTTGTTCATTTAGCTTTTAATTACTGAACGTATACGTGCGATTTCACTGAAGCGTTTACGTAACCTTTTGATCTATAAAGGTAATTTTATCAGTACCTACCTGTTTATTTCTTCCTGTTATGATAAACTCTTTTTTCAAATTTTTTTTAAAATTCTGTTTAATGAAAACAGAATAATTGTTTAGTGCCTTCTCTTCGGAGTTTTCTTTCAAAAGTACTGAAAGTAAGAGCAGTATATCGCGAAGGATTGAAATGTGACATAAAAGCGTCTTCGCAGGAGATATTTCGCTTTCGGTTTCAATGAAACAAAAACCAGGCTTGGAGGAAATCCCCCATGACGCCGCCTTTCGTATGCCGTGCTTTTCTATTTGCTGTTAAGATTATTAATATGCATTACTATGAAACGGTCTTATCTGAAGTGAAAAATTACTAGTGTGCTATTAACCTCAGTAGAATGCCGCTTTGTACGAAATCGTCTGCTAAATAAAATAAATGCAATTGTAAATAAAAGCGAACAGGAGGCTGTGGTAAAGATCAGTATAATAATTCTTCCATCTTGTCCTGGAATAGGACACGACGAAATTATTAATTGATATTGTTTAATTTTGTGTAATAACGTAATAATAGATTTATAATGCTTGTTTGCGCCCTGAAGAGAAGTCAGGTAGTGTACCGCAGGCCTGTGTGTATGAAGTGTGTTAAATTAGTTAAATTAGTCATTTGTTTTGTGAGATCTTGTTTTGTCTAATTATTGTTTAAATACACTTAGACGTAATTGCCTCCCTTGGGGAAATTGTTTTCCACATCACTTTATATTCCAAATAAATGAACATTGCATTTTACACCTGTCATTTTGCAACAGAGACTATAGCAGAAATACCATTATAACACAGGAAAAACAGAAGATGCCATACAGGCAGCGTTTGACGGTAGGTAAGTGAAAACCTTGATAAAGAAACAGGACTCCTAGTAGCTTTAGCCAGTTCCTTCGGGCAACTCCTCCTGTGTAGAGCTGCTATGGCTGCAGGTACCAAGCTTTTGCCAAAGTGAGCCCTTCTGCACCTCATGGTCCTGTATCAACTCCCAGAGGACAGTATTGTGAAATTGCAGCTCAGTGGGTGTATATTGTCCTTGCTACTGTGATTATTGTGTTTGGCCCTACAGTTCAGCTCTGAGATTATGGGTGTGAGGAGACCTATTATCTCAGTAGCAGTGTTGGTAATGCATGTACGTCTGGTACAGTTTGTGACAGAGTATGTTAAAGAAATAAGTGGAACAGTAAAACAAGAATAGGTTGGATAATACTCTGGATGATACTAATTCTATATTTGGAAAATACTGTGGTACAACTGTAGGATAAGATGGTGGTTAGCAAGGGGTCCTTTAAGTTTCCGGACAACTGATACAATTCTATGATTCCTTTTTTGAATGTCCTTAAAATACTTGCCAAAGTTGAGTTTATATTACACAGTATTACACACAGAACATAAAAACATAACAAATTTACAAATGAGAGGGGACCATTCGACCCATCAAGCTCGTTTGGGGAGAAATTAACTAATAGCTTAGACTTGTTAAAATCTTATCTAGCTCTGATTTAAAGAAACCCAGGGTTTTAGCCACCACTGGGCCCTTGAGCAAGGCCCTTAACCCCAACTGCTGCAGGGACCGGCTGACTGTCTGCTCTGCACCAGTTCCATGAGGTGGCCTCTTGGGATGCTTTGACAGCTGTCCTGAAGGAGGTCCCACATATGCTGAGCACTCATTGGCTGCTTTTCCTTCACACTCTGTTTAAATTTCTCTTAAAATAATTTCCACGAGATTTACAGCAAGTGGCCAGGTCATGTGATGCGACACTTTCACTCTCCTTTGTAGGTGGCTTGGTGTGTCTAACCTTTTGACTGGTATTCGTATACTAGAGGCTGGGATTGGGGAAGGGACAGAAGGACCATACTGTAAATGACAGGGAGCCAGTGGTGCCCTTGAGGGGATTTTGATTTTTCATGTATTAGTTATGTTGTAATGTGGTTGTGTGAGTTTATTGTTATGATTAATAAACAGTTCAGTATTCATTCCACATGGTCAGTTTTGTATTAAATTTTCAATGTTTTCTTAGTTTTTTTCTTTTAACTTGGTTGTGAACAAAAGTATTTCAAAACATATGGCTCTTAATTTATTACTGCTACTTTCAGCAAGTGCAATTATTCTGCGTATGCATCAGTAATGTTGTGATATACTGCAGGTATATGATTTTGTTATTTGTTAAAGACCCACAGAGCACACCCATGGGGTCACTGGAGCACTGTGTCCTCACAGTTTTCCCCTAGCATGCCTTAGCTGTGCCCACAGTGTGACCATGGCCTGCTCTGGAGCTCTGCAGGGTGTTACGCGCCGCTGCATGCTCAGCTCCGCCCACAGGCCTTGTGGTCGGCAGCACGCCCTCCATTCGGCCTTTGCTCCGCCTCCCCATCCAGACCCCGCCCACAATTCGCCATGTGCACCATCCGTCACTTCCGTCCCCCTGAAGTGAAAAGCCCGACAGCAAAACACCTCGGGAGCTCTGCTAATTTGCTTTGATATTGTTGCTTTGCTTTATTTGATTGCTTTATGGTGTATGAGGGTTTTGGTTATTGGTTTTCTGGTTCATCGCTTTGCCCCTGCCTGTACTTCTGCTTTGGTTTGTTTGCTTTCTGGTTTCGATCTCTCGCCCGGTTCTTGGTTTACGTCTTCGCGCTCCCCTCAGGCTTTGACGTTTTGCAGCGTGTACGTTCTGTGTGTATGTTATGTGCGTAGGGAGTGGTTGCCATTTTTGTTTGCAAGTTTTGTTGTTGTTTGGCTAGGAAGTGAGGCGTAGTATTTGTCGTTTTGTTCTTTGATTTCTCTTGCACATAGTTAAGTTAGATTTGGGTTGTGTTCGGTAGCTGGACTTTCTGTTTGTTATTTTGGCTATAATCACGCCTGAGTCCTTCAGCACCAAGTTTATTTGTTCTGTCTGTGGCGTGTAAATAAAAACAGAAAAATAATTTTTTAAAAATACCCTTTTGTCCACGTGTGTTCCCTTGTCCATCACACCCTGTCCTTCCCTTACTCCACGTCCCCTTTCACTTTGTTACGGCCCCAACCCTAGACTGGGGTTCATAACAAGGGTCACTGTGGGCAGCCCAGTGGGGGCATCGAGCAGGTCTGAAATGTGGAGAGCATGTGGACCCCACAGATATGGCCGTAGTGGGACAGCCCACATACACCCCAAAGTGTGGGCATGCTGCGGGACCACTCTAATTAGTGTGGGCAGCCCACTGGGCCCTGCAGTGTAGGACCCTCATGGGCCTTGCATTTGGCCCCAGTAATGGGAGCCACAGTGGTCTGCCAATAGTGGTCCCTCACGGGCCCCAAAGGGGCATGTGTGCTGGCCCTTTCATAACACCACAACATTTCTCACAAATGTATGTGCTGGCTCCAGAGTATTTGTTTAACAAATTGAGAAATCTACCAACTGGGCAACCACAACAGTGTAGATAATCCTATACATATTTGCACCAGTGAACAAAGATCAAGGAACAATGCTACTTTCTAGATAAGGGCTGAGCAAGGAAACACTAAGCCGCCCTACAAGAATCATCTTTCAACACAACTCACCACATACGTCCAGTATGTTAATAATTGATTGTTTTTCAAAAATAAAACACTGACCTGCCAGGGTTTCTGTAGGTTTCAAGAAGTTAAATTGAAGACTTTTAAAGACCGTTGTGAATGCAGTTTAAGACCTGCTTTATGTCCATACTGGCAAAAGTGTACAAAGGACACATAATTTATGTGTACATACATATGGTCAATTGGTAAATTAGGAACAAGAAGACATTATCAACACTATATGCATTAATAATAAAGTACATTGTACATTGTAATACAGTACTTTACATTACTTTACTCAATCAGATGAAAGGAAGTCTGACGATTTTTACTAATTCTCAAAGATATAGTAATGAAAAATATCTGTCAATGGATAACGAGTGAAAATCATGCTTTTCATACCCATCAAATGATGAAGGAACAATGAAAAAACTTTCTCTTTCACATTTTTAAATGAAAAAATAAGTATATAATCTGTAATGAGGACAATTTATTTTTATTTCTATTATGGCTACTCACAGACTTACAACCTGTATTCATTTGGTGCACAGTTTGAAACTGATGGACCATTTATGGAATTTTAAAACTTTTATAAACTGAAACCACAATTACCAAATCTGTGAATCCATGAAACTGAATTAAATAAACATCAAACAACTTTCTTATTAAGGTTTATACAATTAAAATTCTTCAAGAACTAGAGTTAATCCACATAAACCTTAATGATTTAAAATGACTCTTTTAAATGTATTTTATCTGTACACCTAAAATTAAAACACATACCATTTAATATCATACATATGTCTTGTGTATTTAATATATTGCAATTAATACTCCTTAATACTGCTTATAATACGTTTATGCATTGTATTGAATTATACTGCAAGAAATTAATTTTCCATTTTATTAGCACATGTTTATCTCAAGTAATGTACACTACAACAGTTAATAAAATGCAAAGGTATTAAACATACACTACATTTTTATTTCCAAAAATACGAACTTAAACATATAAACAGTTGTTGAGAGCAAACAGAATTTGTTTCTAGAGACACTCAAGTGTTTGCAATGCAGCATAACCATGTTTTAACCTAAATTAGTATTGTGGGTATTTTGTGTGTTTGTGCGTATGTGTGAAAACACAAACCGGAACATCTAAAATATTTTTTCTCTTCATAACAATCTAAAAATACTTTAACAGCAGTTAATGACAAAAATTTTTATTTTCTATCTAAAGCTCCTAATGAATGCTTTGTGTCAGGGTGTGCATGTGAGCATTTCCCTGTGTCAGGGTGTGCATGTGAGCATTTCTCTGTGTCAGGGTGTGCATGTGAGCATTTCCCTGTGTCAGGGTGTGCATGTGAGCATTTCTCTGTGTCAGGGTATGCATGTGAGCATTTCCCTGCGTGTCAGGCTGTGCATGTGAGCATTTCTCTATGTCAGGGTGCGCATGTGTGCATTTCTCTGTGTCGGACTATGCATGCCAGAATGTTTTTGTGTGTTTCAGCCTTTGTGTGCGTGTGCGTATATTATATTACATTGGGAGAACCAAATACCCTCCACAATGTGATTAAAATGTTGTTTTGACAATGTGGGGAGACTTCAAGTCCATTTGTTCCTCTTCAACACATGCAAACTACTTTAACAGTAGAGGATCAGAGGGTGAGATGAACAAATGTCAAAGTCATCAATGTTCTTAGGATAAAACGCATTTTACTGTGATTATGTCACTGATGCTTGGCAAAGTTACCTGTGGAATCCAGGCGGAAGAAGAGGTGCAGCAGACAGACCTATGATTTACATGTCAGTAATATTCAAGGCTTTTTTTTACAACATATACCCCATGGCTGTCTAGGTGATTTATTTCAAAGATAACAGATTAGGAACTGGATCGATAAGTAACATTCATAAGATTATACTCAGATTATCCCAGTTTTGCTAATCCAACTAAAATCTATGTGTTTGGATAGGGGAAGCCAGGTGGAACACCAGCACTGAGAGGCATGCATGCTAACCATGCTAACCACTACACCACTATACCACCCATAAGAGTACCACTATCAATAAAACACTAACGATATGCTAGTAAAAGATGAAGACAGTAAGTATCATTGAGGAAAGATTTTATACCCATCAAGTAGTCCTTACTGAGGGTACTCATATCGTGTAGGCCTATCAAGTGGTCTGGCAGGGGATAAATGTCCATAATCTCTCCAAATCTGATTAGTGCAATTTCTCTGCCAGGTGACGGACACAGCTCATTAGCACCAAAATGGTCCCAATACTATCCACTCAAAACTTGTGATAAAGTTCAGCTTTTCTTCAACAAGACAGGGAAGCAAACATCAGAATAGCACACAGCAAATGTAACCCGGGGTTATGGTATCTGGTCCCTTAAAATGGGTGCGCATTGTGTGGTGGGAAGAAGTGGCAGCCAATCCCGTCGCTTAGGAGGGAGGAAAGGTAGGAGAGCGTGTGTGTGCATGTTGGAAGGCGATTTTCTTTGGGGGCACGTTGCGTTTGGAGGGAAAAGACTCAGCCGGGTCTGGACTTTGAGGGGTTATAACAGCGGACGGGTTGGAGGGTGTCTTAGTGAAATATACGGAAGTCAACCGGTTCAGGTGCAGTTTGGAATATGCATTTTGTGCTCTGCCAGTTTGTTGATCTTCCACAATCCCCAATAATTAAGTAGAAATTACATTGTTCGGTGGAGACGTTGCTGTTTGTTTGTTGCTTCGTTGGGAAGAAAAAGAAAAAAGGGGACTTCGTCTGAGAAGGGGAGTCGCTTGGCTGCAATACGAAGTGGAGTTTTTTTGTATTTTGTAATAAACAATTTTGGGAAGACGTTGCATGAGTTACACTTGTTCCGAAAACCGGATCAGGAGGACGGACGGGAAAGGACACAAAGAAAGTTACTCTGAGACTGCAGAAAAGAATCTTTGGACTGCGGAATACTTAAGGGGCGGGCCCTGCAGGGAGGTTTGAATTTATGTTTGTACTGTTTTATAAAAAGCCAATGTTTTGTTTTCACGTTCTAAATGTGAATGTTGTAGTAAATGGAGAAGCATTGAATACATTATATTGCTGTTAACTAGCAATCGTCTGTTGTTGGAGAACGTGTGTCTTATTTCCCATGCTGTTCTGTTTACCCTGGTTGTACAAGGCCTCCCTGCATGAACGCTCTGGTTGGTAGAACGGATGAAGACGTGATGGTTTGTTTTAATTCCCTTCTTTAACACGGGCATAACGCGTGGTCCCCTGATTATCCTTTTAGTTAATTTTAAAGGGTGAAATCTCATTGTAGTTTTCCCTGGCATAGGGGCGCCTCTACTGTACTGCAGAGAGCGAGACAAGGAGGGGGAGCACTTGCTGCTCTAGGCCAAATGCGCACAGCGGGCTCACATTCTTCAGGTAACCGTGACTCTTAAATCCTGAAAACCCGTTAAGCTCACTCTTAAGGTGTGCAGTACGGAATAGTGGTTTATTCGGACAGATGTTTGGGACCTAGATCCGCAGTACCCCTGCCCGGCCAGGAAAAGCTCTCAAGGCACAGCCCCTATTGGCAGGTAAGGACTACCTGCTTCGGTTAGACAAAGCAGAATAGCACACAGCAAAGCAGAATAGCACACAGCAAATCAGAATAGCACACAGTAAATCAGAATAGCACACAGTAATGAACATAGTCAGCAAATCACTAGAGAATGAAGCTGGGCAGGCACTTAGCACACAAGGAACAGGTGTAAGACATAATCAATTTACCAATCAATATTGGACACAGGACAACGATCAACAGACCGCCCTCTTGCTCCGGCTCTGCTAACCCCTCAGCACCCTTCGGTCCTGTGGTCTGGCTGAGGACCTTACATCATACAATCCTGCCAGGATGGTCCATGTTCCATGTTCACCACCCAGCTCCCCAGGGTCTAGGAGACTGCCTGGGCGTTCCCCACTCCCTCCGGTCACACCTTGGTCCCTGTCCCAAATATTGCCTTTTATTTATTAAACAGATGTACTAATGAACAACGAGCATGGGCGTCGCCACCATTAAATCTGAGAAGGACGTGTCCCCCTCACATTTCATAATAATTCTGTAGGGTCACACATGGTATCATTACAGAGCTTAAATTCCAGGGGGGCCTGAGGCAAGGCCGAGCCTGATAAGAGAGGTAGACAATGGCCTAGGTACCAAAGGGGGGTTAGTAACTCCACACACACACACACACACACACACACAGTGAACACGAGAGGCCAACACTTCAACTTTTATTACCCAAAGATTTAGGGACTTCAGGGACAGAGGACCTTAAACTCGGCACACAACCCCCTCCCCAGACATTCTGCCTTGCATACCGATCCCCCATCGGACCAACACCCTAAAGAAGGGGCCATTTGAGTGTTGGTTTTTGTAGACCCGGTATACTGGTTTACATATGACTAGTAGTTTCAATATATAGGTTATGTTTGTATGTGTGTTAAAGAACTTGGTGTTTTGTGTGCCACCCTTATAATCATGTTCACGAGGTAGCACCTATTGTACCCCTTTTTTGTTTCACTTGAACATGTAGATAGATTGGAATAGATGGATAGGTAGTAGGTATTTATTCTCTCAGGGTTATAGTCAGAATAAAAGCGGAATAATATAACCGGTATCTGAGTGTATCCCAACTCTCAGAGATCCTTTGTCTTTGTTTAACAACCCCCCCTTTTCTCCTCTGTTTTCCAAACATTCCTTAGGAGCCTTTATCTGATCTTGGTGGTCCGTTACCAAGCTATCTGTATTCTTCTATACCATGTTAAAAGAACAGAATTAAAATGTGCCTTATCCATTCCGGAGAAGGTCAACTGGGATAAGCCAACCCACTGAAATATGTTATTTCCAGAGGTGAAACTTATATGGAAATTCCACAAACTAACTAAAGGCAAACTGTCTAAAGGTAAAATGTGCTGTTTCTATGTGAAAATGGGAAGTAATGGCTGCACAAAGGTAACATTTGTTGAGGTCAACCCAAAGCACCTGCATAATATACGGAATGTGAGTCAACCACATATATATTATAATTGATTGTCAATCGATTAATATGAATGGTATAAGGTGTGACTCTCTAAAGTTGGTGTAACATGTTAGGTGTCAAACTGATGGACAATCACTGCCGATTCCAAATATGATCAGTGGTTACCCTGAAAGTGGACGTATCAAGAGTTATACCAGCTTAAGGAAAATCATCAGAAAAGGGAGAATCAGTCGGGTCATAAATACCAAAAGGACTGATACAGACCCCCCTTCCACAAGCCCGCCAAATGGATGGCCAGCCATTGGGCCACGAGTTGAATTCCTGGCCATCCTTATTCATGAACTTCAGACTATAAAACCCTGGCACCCCAGAACAAAGGTGTGCAGAAAAACCATCAAGTGCAGAAAAACCACGGAGCTGAAGTACCATTAGAAGCAGCGAGAACATCAGCCCAGGGGAAAAGAAGCCAACAAGAAGCCCTCCGGTGAAAACCCGGCTGCACAAAGGCAAAGTTTCACCAGGAGAAAAAAACCAAAGTGACTCCACTCCAACGACTGTTCCTACGCCGTGCCTTGCTAAGTGCCATCATCCCGTCGACTTGCAACTGCCCAGACACCCCCCCACCCCC
>JAODUD010000084.1:126303-140054 GCA_026784285.1 Stomatorhinus walkeri | reverse complement strand
GGCAAAACAGAAGGGCCAGGGGTGAACGGAGGAGGCACAGGGGGGCAAGGAGCAGAAACGGGAGGAACAGGGCGAGGAACAGAGACAGGGGGCCACACAGGGAAGGGCGGAGGACAAGGGGAAGCCCGAGGGGCCCAAGACGGGTGACGGGCGGTGGCAGGAGGAGCCGCGGGCAAAGGGGCAAAGGGAGCAGGAGGGGACCAGAAGGGGGACACGGAGACAGGACGAGGGACAAACAACTGAGGGACGAAGGGAGTCGAAGGGGGAACCAGGGGAGGGGACGAGGGAACTCAAGGGACCAGGGAAGGAGGGAGGAAAAGCCACAGCAGGCAAGGCCGCAAGCCGAGACGGCAAAGGCGTGGCCGACCGACGCCACGCAGGAGCAGGGAACGCCGGGGCCCGAGGAGCCGACCTCGGGGCACCCGAAGGCAACCGCGGGACCGAGGGCGGCAGGCCTGAGGATGGGCGACTGGACCCCGCTGGGTGACCTGCAGGCGACCGAAGGTCCGAAGCCCCTGGCGACGACGGCGACCCCGGAGCCCCCACCAGGGCACCCGAGGGTGAGCCAGGGGGCAGGGCGGGCGGGACCCGGACCCTACGCCTGTGCCCTCTCCCCTTACGGGATACTGATAAGCGGGGGAGCTTATGGCGTGGGCCGGGTCGAGGTCGGGGCGGCCCCAGCAGGGATATCCCCGAGGGGTCCCACTCGAGCTCCTCCTCCAAGGAGGTGGAGGCGAGGGTGTCATCTGGGACCTCCTCGGGGCTTGGGTCCAGGGCTGGAGTCATTGGGGCAAAAGTCACAGGGCCAACAGTCATGGGGGCCTCTGGGGCAGGAGTCACGGGGCCAACAGTCATGGGGACCTCTGGGGCAGGAGTCACGGGGTCAAGAGTCTCTGGATTGTCTGGTTCGGCTGCGGCAGGAGTCTCGGGTGCGGCCGGGGCAGGAGTCTCGGGTGCGGCCGGGGCAAGAGTCTCTGGGGTTGGCGCGGCAGCGGGCGTGGCTACCAGCGATGCGGCCTTTTCTTCCGCCTGGCTTGTGTAGGCAGAGGCGTGTCAGCCTCTGGTTGATCGCACAGCGGAGCTCCATGCTGGACGATCCACTGCCGCAACTGCTGCAGCTCCTCTTCCACCGTCCGGAGATGGTATGCCTCTCCGAATGGGGACACCCGAAACAAAAGTATTTCGACTTTCTGCCCCATTCTATAAGCGACGGGGTCCTCTCTGACCCCGGGCTCGTGGAACAGGTGGGTCACCTCTTGCAGCAAGCCGATCCTATCCAGGCCGGCTTACCGCGGTGCTCTTCTGTGGAGATCTGTCATTCTGTCACGATTCGTGGGTGAAGCATGTCTGGATGTTGGCGGCGTAAAGCAGGCAAGACGATCGGAGGCAGGAATATCCAAAAAGATGGGGTTTATTCACCAGAAGAAACGGGGTAACGCCACAAAACATCACAATGACAGATCTGACAACCAGTACAGAGACGCGGACTAAATACCAAAGACTGACAAGACTGAAACCAAAACCGATGATCACAATCGACGACAGCTGGTTTCCATTAGGGTAGAGACACGAGGTAATGAGGGGGCGTGGCACACAGGAGGCTCTGACAGGTGGATCATGACAGTTATTATTATTATTATTATCAGGGATTTACGTAACTGGTACGCAAGTATGCATTCACCTTTAAAAGTGATACCTGCGGGAATCGATTAATGTAACCGCGCAAATACGTATTTTATGTGCATTTGCGCCGATATGACAAGAAATTATCGTGCATTATAACCTTTGTATGCTAATTCGTACTTCATTTGCGGTATAGAGGTTAAAATCTACGGTAAGTTCTTGCCAGGTGCATGGTATCGCAAAAAACGTATTTGCGCTGTTACATTAATTGAATCCCGCACGCATCGCTTTTAAAGAAATGCGTACTTGCGCACTAGTTATGTCAATCTCTAATTATTATTATTATTATTATGTACAGTATTATTTTTCCGACTTGCCTTCGAATTCAAATGATAGACTTGGAGAAAGCATCTTGTTTTTAACCACTGCACTGCCTGTATTATTGCAAACTCGGGGCATTTTTAGTTTTCATAACTATGGCAGCTCAGTGGGTAGCACCATTCCATCATGGATCACGGGTTGTAGATTTAGGTTCCACCTCTGTTCTGTGACATATGCCTATTGCCCCCTTGCGATGTAGATTTCTTTTCATAGTCCAAAGACATGTAGCCTGATAGGCATCTCTGAATTTCTAATTATGTGTGTGCCTCCTGTAAGGTGTAACCCGGCCTTGTGTCCTGTGCTGGACTGGAATCTCCATGTAAGGTGTAACCCGGCCTTGTGTCCTGTGCTGGACTGGCCTCCCCATGTAAGGTGTAACCCAGCCTTGCGTCCTGTGCTGGACTGGAATCTCCATGTAAGGTGTAACCCGGCCTTGTGTCCTGTGCTGGACTGGCATCCCTATGTAAGGTGTAACCCGGCCTTGCGTCCTGTGCTGGACTGGAATCTCCATGTAAGGTGTAACCCGGCCTTGTGTCCTGTGCTGGACTGGCCTCCCCATGTAAGTTGTAACCCGGTCTTGTGTCCTGTGCTGGACTGGAATCTCCATGTAAGGTGTAACCCGGGCTTGTGTCCTGTGTTGGACTGGCCTCCCCATGTAAGGTGTAAGCCGGCCTGGTGTCCTGTGCCGCCTTGGATGAGCTCCAGCCCCCTAGAACCACACAAAAGCTATTGCTTAGAATATGGACAGGCTATGTAGAATCTTTGAAATGTTTCCTACAAATATTATTCTGCATACATTTTGTCAAAGACATTGAATATATTGCATGATCTGGCTTAGGAAGGCCTTGCATGGTATTGCCCTGGAGGAACTGGAGAAGGAGGTTGGGGAGAGGATGGTTTGGGGAGAGGGAGGTTGGGGAGAAGGAGGTCTGGGGTGAGGGAGGTCTGGGAATCCCAGTTTGGATTGCTGCCCCCATGATAAGTGGCAGCTGGATGGACACAGATAGCTTGTTCAGGCTGCCCATCTCCGCTGCTGTCATGATCTGCCCGTCAGAGCCTCATGTGTGCCACACCCCCCTCGTTACCTAGTGTCTGCTCCCAATGGAAACCAGCTGTTGTCTATCCGTGTCTGATTGTCTTGTGTATTTAATCTGTGTCTCAGTCAGTCCCCGTCAGATCCGTCATTTTGTTTACTTGCTTTGTTTGCCGTGTTCACGTTATTTGCTTTCGTTTTGTCCACCCTGTATCCTGTGCTCCGTTTCTCGGAGAATAAAAGTCCTTCTAAAGACTACGCTGCCATCCGCCTGCTCTCTGCTCACCCAACCGGCAGCGAGGTCGTGACAGCTGCATAGACTATGGAACAAATGTTTGGGACTTGTGCAATGGCTAGGCCACAGCCAAATACAAACAAGACACTTATGCAAGAGTATATTTACTACCCACAGAAAACTGTTTACATAGCTGCTATGAAACAGCTGTTGAGGGGTGTGATATACATTTACACCCAATCATCTCATTACACTAATTAATACACAATGTAAAGATGGGGAATCTGGATACGGAATAAGTAAATGTCCATCTCGTTTTCTTTTCCTATTTATCACATGGCCTGAGTCCTTGGTGATTTTCCCCCAGGAGCTCCTGAACCCAGAATGTGGTATCTGGCTGTTTATAGACAAACCCCCAGAGGGGATGGTACTGCCAGAAGAACTGCTGAAGTTTATATTCAGTCTGTCAGGATAAGCATCAGCTTGGCTTTGGTTTCTTCAGCACCCATCTCTTGCTGCAGCCCTCTGACTCCCAGTATAATCTGATCACCTGTCTTGACTCCAAATCCAACCCAAATGATTCCCGGACTTTCTTGACTGACTCTCCTTCTTCGTCTCCCAAACAGTGTTCCTTTATGAAGTTCCTTCTAAGAACATCCCTGGCCTGTCAATCTTCTGAGCATTTCTGTAGCTGTCCTATGGGAATCCAAGGAGGTCCATGTAAATACGTTGTACTACTTGCGTTGCTAAACAGCCATAATGCTCATATGTTTCCTGATCTGAACAGCCAGATAACTGTATGTTAGTTTAATTAAGCAAAATCAAATGTATTTCATTCTCTACTTTGACACAAAAGAAGTAGATGTGCAAAGATTTTGCCATGACAGCATTTATTGCACCTCGGTAAAAACATTCCCATGTAGCTGCTGCACATATTCATGCAGTAGCAAATGTGCTTATTTTCTCCTGACTTGTGAGCTGCTCAGTGTTACAGTAACAAGAAATAAAGCTACTCTCTGTCAAAACACTTATTTTCAATTAAATGTCAATGTAGAAGAAAACTGCATTACAACAGAAGTGCAGACATTAAATGAAGTACTGGAAACTGTTTAGAAATGGCAAAACATTCCTCAGCACATCAGAAAGCAAACAGAAGACCTGATGTATGTGAAGCAGTAAAAATCTTGGCCATACTGTATGTGGATTTTCAGTGGTAACTGATAATTTAACCAAAAAGATAAGGTTACTGCTTCCACACAAAGCAAAAAATATTAATCCGACGTATGTGTCACTGTCGGCTGGCGGTGAGCAGACAAACCAGGGAGTGAAGGTGTAGATAAAGGTACTAAGGGGTTTATTTCTGGGGAAACAGGGGAATCACCAGCACGAACATCCATAATATATACAATGACCGATCTACGGGATACCGGACAGAACACAGACTAATACACTGGGTAACGAGCAGGAAACGAAAACAGCCAGTAAACGGGAAGATTCCACATGAGGTTAACGACGAGGCGTGGTCCACATGAGGGCGATAGGGGCTGCGCGTGGCAATATGGAAAGCATGTTTGTAAAAAGACAAAATCTGTACAGTACAGAAACGCTTGCACTTTCAATTGATGTGTTATTTTTTGTCCTAATAGTAATATTTTTGCACTACCATGCATGCATTTAACCATCATACAGGTAATTCATACCTCATTTGTGGTATAACACTTTAAATCCACTGTAATTGCTTGTCATTACAACAGAGTTTTTCTGTTGTAGTTAGTCAGTTAGGATCACCAATGTTTTTTTGTGTGTCAGAATATATATAGAGAGAATTTTTTTATTACTTTAATCAAAGACAGAAGATTACATACACTTCCTTACTTTTTGGCAGCATTGCCTTGAAACCGTTTCCCTTGGGCCAAAAGCTTTGGGTTTCCTCCCACAAGCTTCACACACTAGTTTGCTGGAATTTTGGCCCATTCCTCTTAGAACTGGTGTAACTGAGTCAGGTTTGTAGGCCTTCTTGCTCATACATGCCTTTTCAGTGCTGCCCACTATTTTTCTATAGGATTTACGTCACGGTTTTGTGATGGCCACACCAATAAGTTGACTTTGTTGACAAGCCACTTTGTAACTTGGTGTGCTTGGGGTCATTGTCCATTTGGAAGACCTATTTGCGTCCAAGCTTTAACTTCCTGGCCGATGTCTTCAGATGTTGCTTCAATACATCCACATACGTTTCTTTTCTCATGACACCATCTATATTGTGAAGTGCTCCAGTCCATCCTGCAGCAAATCAACCCCACACTATGATGCTGTCCCTCCCATACCTCATGGGTGGGAAGGTGTTCTGAGGCTTGCATGCCCCCCTTTTTCTTCCACATATACTGTTGACCATTATGGCCAAACAGTTAAATTTTAACTGTATTAAACTGTAGTCTGGCTTTTTATGGTGTTTTTGAAGCAATGGCTTTCTCTCCACTGAGTGGCCTTTCAGCTTATGTCGGTACAGGACTCGTTTTACTGTGGATAATGATACTATCTTACCAGTTTCAGGTAGCTCTTTCACAAGGACTTTTGCTGTTGTCCTGGGGTTGATTTGCACATTCTGCCACAAAAACGTTCATCTCTGAGACTCAGAATTTGTCTCCTTCCTGAGCAGTACAATGGCTGTATACTCCCATGGTTTTTATACTTGCATATTATTGTTTGAACGGATGAACGTGGGACATTCAGGCATCTGGAAATTGTACCTAAAGATGAACCAGACTTGTGGAGGTCAACGATTCTCTTCCACGTCTTGCTTGATTTCTCTTGATTTTCCCATGATGTCACAGAATGAGGCTCTGTGCTTGAGGTGCGCCTTCAAATACATCTACAGGTGTGCCACCAGTTAACTTAAACGGTGTCAATTAACCGATCAGAAGCCTCTAGAGCTCAGACTGGAATCATCTGGAATTTTCTATGTTGTTTAAAGACATAACAGAATTAGTGCATGTAAACTTCTGACTTTGAAGAAAGTAATAAAAATTAAATATTAAATTTTCTCTCTCTTTATTCTAACATTTAACAAATACAAAAAATTTGGTGATCCTGGCTGACCGAAAACAGAAAAAGTATTCTGATTTTATGTTCGACAGTGAGGAAAAAAAAGGTTTTTTGTGTCTTTTTCTGGAGTACATGTAAACTTCAGGTTTCAACTGTATGTCTGAGAAGACTGAAAGGGATCCTCAGCAAGTTTTTCTCTCAGTTCTTCTCTCAGATTCTGCAAAGTATATTCCTGTGAAGTTGAGAGGAGAATTTAATTTTGTTTGTAAATGACTAATTATTCATTAGTTCACTCACGCATCCATCCGTCTCTGTAACCACTTGTCCCATGTAGGGCAACAGGGTGGTCTGCAGTCTTTGGGTAGTATGCAGGGAGCAACCCAGGATGAGGCTCAGCTAATCACAGGGAACACTCACACATGCACACCTATGGAACCCTGTGAATTTTATTGTACTTGTAGACTGATTTGAATTTACAGTGGTACCTCGGTATATGCCCTTAATCCGTACTAGATCTTTGGACTTATACCAAACAGGACGTACACCAAACAAATTATTCCCATAAGAAATAAAGGGAAAATTATTCATCCGTTCCCATGAAAAATATTCTGTTCTAATTATGTGTCTGTTTACTCAACTTGACAGACAACTAACAATGTCAATGAACGTCAGATGCAGAAGTTGTTTTTATCCTTACGTTTCATTTTATTTGCATGAATGAACATTAATTTTCTTATTTTCCATTTTTTTGGATTGCATGTCTACTGCACGAACATTCAGACACCTCCTGCTCCCGGTTTTTTACTTTTGAACACATAAATTCATAACAGTTTTCAACCTGACCTGATAGACAGCGCCAAATATGAAAATACTAAATATTCATGCATGCCTTGACACTCCCCGCTTGATAAATTGAACTAATGATCTATATGCATACAATTACAGACTATAGGTGAAGCCATTCAACACTTAGTCCTTTGAAGTCATGAGATGTACTCCTTCATACACGGGTCTTAGGTAGACTGTAATCACTCCATTTCTGGATACTTTCACCTCTATCTTTTGAACATTCCCCTCTTCATCAGCCCTAATGTAGCTGGACATGTTGTTATCCTACTCTTGTTGATGAGTCCTTGATTGAGCCGTCTGCCATCCATGGTCAGTGGGTGGCAAGCGCAGAGAGGAACTCTCACAGAATCAATCACAGCCCATTCCCTGCAGCCCATCAATGAGTTGTTGTTCTTGAATTACCTCACCCTTGGCTCCAAGCAGCAGGACTTTGCTGACCAGTACAGTATGCTTTAGTCCACGGTCAGTGGAATCCATACATCATGGGGCAACTTCCTCTACACAGTTCTTGGCTCAGTGAGGATTTGCATACCTCAGGAGCAGATACACTACAGTGAGCTGAGGTGTCAATGCCCATCTTCCCCTGTCCTCCAGAGTGAGGTGTTTTCCTCTTACAAGTCCCACTGCACTCTGAAAGGGCTCATTGGAATTACGCCACATGGGGCAGTGACTTTCGTCTCTTCACTGTATGCCGGGTGTGTCAGTGATTTGGAAGTGGTGATGCGGCACCTCCTTAGTTGGTGTCACTCTGTTCTTGTGTGCCGTCTCCAAAGATGTCTCAAGGGATGCCATGTGATGGTGCTGGTGTTCAGAGCAGACAAAGGCACATGTAGAGGGTCCCAAGCTGTAATCGGAGAGTGGCGCCTGTGGAGGAGAAGGGCGGGTCCTTGGGACAGTCTTTGTTGGCTTCTGATAGGACAGCACACTTCTCTCTTACACCTGTCTGAACATGGAGTCAACCAGAGGTACATCACAGGAAACAGCCATTGTTGTCATCATGGGAACTTCATCAGCAGGAATGTCATGGTACCCGTGATGAACTTTAAGCGCTGATATATCCCGCAGAGATGAGCTAACACCTTTATACAGGTTGCTTCTGTGAAAAAGACAAAAAGGAAACAAGTGTACTGTAAATAAGAAATATATGTGTGCAAAAGCATGGGTGTAGGCATGCATGCATGTATGTAACAATGAGTATTATGTGTGAGCATGTGTGGGTCTGCATGTTTGAGTGTGTGTATGTCCATAGATGTATGTAAGTAAGTGTGTGTGTGGGTAGGTGGGGACAGGAGTGCATACATATGCATGTGTAGTTGTGCTTGCCAAATGTCACTATGGGGCATGGGTGGCCTATCATTTCAAGGAATGGGACTCATGACTGATGGGTTGTGAGTTTGATTTCCCACCAAGCTGCCACTGAGGTGCTCTTGAGTAAGGTACTGTACTCAATACTCCAACACTGAAATTTTGTTGTGCACTGTGTTACGAAAATAGATACTATTAGTTTTACATTTTTTTGTGAAACACAAACCTGATTCCTTCTACTAGTCTTCTTTCTCTTGGTCTGGCTGACACGATAATCATTTTGTTTACTGGACCAGATTTTAACACCCTCTATACAAGCATAACCATTTTTTCTGTAAATATTGAACATACTTCTATAAATAAAATTAAAGCATCAGTTTACTTACCATAGTCCTTGGTTTATGGCGCATTTGTTCAGTTTCTGTGCAGCTTAACACTGGAAATAGTGGCAGTCTGATAAACAGCTGCCTCGTGGCTGCACAAGGATGTACCTGCCACACAGCTACACTGGCACTCCTGTAAATCCACAAGAGTTGAATCCCTTAGCACAATCTGTCGCAATACAAAAATTGTATTGTACCTGCTGCAAGTACAGTTAAAGACAATCTTTCACATAATAAATTAGTGAACTTTTGTTAGTGGAATTCTGTTAGTAAACTTTAAAAAGTGTTATGGAAAAAAAAAGTAGATAGAAATATGTAGTTCAATGATAGTCTTAAACTGTATTTAATTCACAAGAATGACTCTTGATCTGACAAACAGGAACCTGTTTCTTATGAACCTGAACTGAACTGAACCTGCAGGATGACTTTCCATCAGACAGTGAGGCTTTTGGTTTCCTCATAGACCAGAAGCACTCAGACCTAACTGTCACCTCTCCTGACTCCTTGATTGAAACTTACCATCATTGGGGTTAGTGTAGTACAATGCACAAATACAACATATCCATGACGTTAACCTACCTATCAATATGCTAACGTTAGCTAGTACATAAACGTTGCTCTATCAAGGTGCTAACTTCGGCTAGTAAACAGCTAGCAAGTATCAGAGATAGTTTATAGCTCAAAATAGATATTTACCTTCACAGTTGTGTATGTAGCTGGACACATACAGTTTAAAGCCTTTGTCCTTTTTTCCCCCCTAGTTGTCCAGTAAACAAAATGGTCTTCCTGTCAGCCAGAGCAAGAGAAAGAAGACTGGTAGAAGGAATCAGGTTTGTGTTGCTGTCAATACTTGGATGCGGCCTGAATGATGAGATTCACGTCGTTTACAGTTATCCGTGGCAGGTCCTGCAGCAATCTAGTGAAAAACGCCATAGCTAGTGTGCACCGGAAATACTGAAGCTGGCTGAAACGTCACAACGGAAATCTGCTGCATATAGTATATAGGGAAGCAAAGAACTAATAACACTAGGGAACAAAAAACCAATCAATACAAACAACAGAGGAGGCTGGAGGGTCATAGCTTCTGTGCCATATGTTCAACTCATTGGACCATGCAGCAGTCCAGGAAGTACTGAAAACAAGGGTCAAGCACAAACATAGAGAAGGGAACAGGATGGCCAGTGACACCTGCTGGTCAAATGGGGAAGAGACATGAAGGGCAGAGACAGACAGGGACTGACCCTGACACACACTAGACAGCCAATCATATCTCAGGACCAGAACAACACATTGTATAATGTCACATACGTGAGCGAGCAGGGAGCGCAGAATCAAGGTCAGGCAGACCGAAGTCCAACAAACAGGGGACTTATTTTGGCAAACGGACAGACACACAGTAAAGACTTCAAAGACAGAACTGGGGATACAAACTCTGACATGGACTTAAATACACAAGACTAAATGAAACAACAAGAAACAGCTGGTTTACATTGGGGTTTCACACGGGGTTAACAAGGGGGCGTGGCACACAAAAACATTAGAACCCATAAGAACACCTATACAGATTTTAAAAGCTAACATTACATGGAACTTACAGCCAATGCTAGAATTAACTAAAAATATCCTAGCTAATTTATTTAAATCAAAGTTATTGTATTATTTTATTATTCTTCTTATTATTTGATTGTTCATCTATTTATTTATTTATTTCCCTATCTCTCTTCTGTCCTATCTTTCCTTCCCGATGATCACTACCCTGCTGTATGTTGTTGAAGTCTTTAAAAAATAAATAAACAAACAAACAAATAAATACAGCAATTTCCATTTTAAAAGAGCTGTCATTTTGGTTTCAGTTTTTCTCGATTGTTTTGTCGCATTTTTCAAATGACAATTAACATTTGTAAAGCAACAAGTGTAATCCCACACCATAATGTCACTTCTGCACAGCAGAACGTCACTTCATATTCCTTCATACAAATTTCCAAAGGGTTTAGTATATACACTATATGCAAATAGTTTGTTCAATTGTCACCACTTGGTACAATTTCAATTGCTTTTAGTCTAGTTATTCAAAACAGATTATGTAGTTTCGCTATGTAATAATTTTATACCCAAAACTACTGTGTATATGTATGTGATCATTGTGTTGGCCACCCCATGCAAAAGTTACCCAAGCTTTCAAAATTATTTTAATTTTTAAATTTATTTCCACCAATGAATTAGTCAGTGCCACCAGAATGAAAAGAACAAACAGCATTGTTTTAACCATGAGAGTCAAAATGCTTAGTTATGTTGGGTAACTTACAGGCTTTTGCAGCTAAACCTTAATGTTGTGCTATATGCATGAACTGTTTTGAGAATTGTTTATATAGTCTTGAGAATGTTAAATATGTTTCATGAAATGTGCCAAAGCAATCGAGAAAAACTGTAACATTCTCAAGATGATATGAGCATTACTCAGAATAGTTCAAGTGTATAACACTATGGTTTAGCAGCAAATGCCTGAAACTTGCCCAAAACAATTACAGTTTCTCTGTATTGCTTTGGAGTATTTCTCCAATGACAATTAACATTTGCAAAACAACAAGCATAATCCCTCCCCATTGTGTCGCTTATAGCCAACATAACATGATTTCTCATTGCTTCACACAAATTTCGAAATGTTTTTATACATTTATGCAAATAGTTTTGTACAACTGTCATAATTTGGTACAATTTTCAGTTGCTTTTGCCCATTTTGGTCAAAATACATTATGTAGGTCCCTATTGTAATAACATGCCCAAAACAATATATAGATGTGATTACCAGTATCTTGTAAGGCACCACATGCAAAACAGTTAATCAAGCTTTCAAATTGATTCAAAAGTATATTCCATAAATTTCAGTGATGTATGCTTGTAATGTTTGATAAAGTTGTTACATGCTTACAGTATGAGTATTAGGTAAATAATGAGCTTCAATTACAAAGGGGAGTATCTTAATCTGCTAGTGATGCTGGATACTGAATTTGCTCAGCAAGTGTAATTCATCAACTGTTATCTGTGAAATACATTTATGCAGCAAGAGTACAACAGAGCTGTGCCTGGTGAGCATGCAGGAACCTGCGCAGCAATCATTGACCAGGGGCAACTGCCTGCTGCTGGAAGAGGATGGAGAAGAGAAAAGGGAGTTGGGATTCGTGGTGGTATAGTGTGGGCAGTGTGGTGTTCTTAACACCAAAAGGTTATTTCATTTTTGGATTGGTATATTAGGGTTGTGCACCACTAGGAGGCCCCCTGACGGTAACCGTATGTAAATTAAGTGGTTACGCAGTTATGTTGTGCTCTTCAATAAAGTAGTCGGTTTTTGGTTTTCTAATCTGCCGTGTGTTCTTTCCAGTAGCCTGCTTAAACAGTTTTCTTTTAAGTAACGATGTGTAATACACCACAGTTTTGGCGACGAGGATGGGATGTTTAAGTTGGAAGGCACAGAGTTAGCATGTAAAGCGACTCCAGTGAGGTAGAAGACGTTGAAACCCGGCAAGAACCAGAGAGACGTTCGGTGAGTGAAGGGACCGTCGAACGTAGCATGGCGTTTGGAAAGCCAGAAGACTTTCACTTCGAAGAAAGTGAAGAAAGTTTTGATAGTTATTGTCAGCGGCTAGAGCAGTACTTTGCAGCTAATGCCCTGGATACCAAAGACGAGAAAACCAGGGCGGTTTTTCTTACGGTGGTAGGAAAAAGGGCACATAGCTTGCTAATGGATTTGTGCGCGCCAGCTAAGCCATCCGATAAAAGTTACGAGGATTTGGTGGGATTGCTACGAAAGCACTACGTCCCGAAGACCAATTTCATCGGTGAGAGATTCAAGTTTCATGGAAGAAATCAAAAGGAAAACGAAACCATAAGTGAGTACATTGCTAGTCTGAGGAAGTTAGCTGCAACATGCAAGTTTGGGACATTTTTAGACGAAGCATTGCGAGACAGATTTGTCTGCGGCGTTAAGAGCACTGAACTGAGAGATCGGTTGCTCAGTGCAGCCCACACTAAAGACTTAACATTGCCGCTTGCTCTCGAAATGGCGCTTGCATTCGAAGTAACAAAGGACAGTGTGCAACAGTTTTCGCAGAAAACCTACAAGGCTAATGTAGTGGATAAGAAAGCCGGAATGAAGTACAGAGGGGCCACGGAAAAGCCTAAGTTTAGTGGAAAGCCCTGTTATCGTTGTAGTGGCAAGGGTCACAGACCAGACGACTGCCGATTCAAGGAAACAGTGTGTCACGAGTGTAAGAAACAAGGACACATAGCGAAAGCATGCCGCTCACGCCAGGAGGGAGCCGGTAAGCCGTTTTCAAAAGGGGGTGCGCATTCGGAAACGAAGTGTTGCAACGCTCTCAAGCAGGAGACCTGCAGGGGATCCATCGCTCTCAAGCAGCAGACGGGCCGTGATACCAACGCTCTCCAGCACAGCGAGATGGGCGACGACAGTTGCGTGTCATCGGGGTGCCTGACTGCTGAGGTGCCAAACATTGACACTGGTCAAATTTTGGACAGTGGAAGTACTGATCTTTTTGCAGTGGACTCGAGTAAAAGTGACACTGTGAGACCATATTATGTCTATGTTAGTGTAAATGGTGCCAGGGTAAAGATGGAGGTTGACACTGGTGCAGCTGTGTCACTTATTTCGGAAAGTCTGTACAAACGTAGGTTTAGGTCGCTAAATCTTAGCCCAGCAAACTGTGTGCTGAAAACGTACAGTCAAGAATCATTGCAACTGATGGGTAAATTTACAGCTAAGGTGAAGAGTAAGGACCTCACTAAAAAGCTAGAACTGCTAGTGGTGAAGGGAAAAGGTCCTGCATTGATGGGTAGAGACTGGATGAGCCAGTTAAAACTAGACTGGTCAAGAGTCCATAGAGTG
>JAODUD010000084.1:105692-116087 GCA_026784285.1 Stomatorhinus walkeri | reverse complement strand
AAACTGTCCATGTACATTAGGGAATATAACGTGAGGACATGACCTGCAAAACTGTCCATGTACATTAGGGAATATAACGTGAGGACATGACCTGCAAAACTGTCCATGTACATTAGGGAATATAACGTGAGGACATGACCTGCAAAACTGTCCATGTACATTAGGGAATATAACGTGAGGACATGACCTGCAAAACTGTCCATGTACATTAGGGAGTATAATGTGGAGACATGCCCTGCAAAACTGTCCATGTACATTAGGGAATATAACGTGGGGACATGACCTGCAAAACTGTCTATGTACATTAGGGAGTATAATGTGGGGACATGTCCTGCAAAACTGTCCATGTACATTAGGGAGTGTAACGTGGGGACATGTCCTGCAAAACTGTCCATGTACATTAAGGAGTATGTGGCAGGTTTATATGTTTGAAATCCTGTTTACCTCAACAGGTTCACAGAGTGCGCGATGTGATGGTGCCCCACCCTGGGTTATTCCCTGCCTTCCAGCGGAAGCTATGGATACCAGTGATCCTGCATAGGATAAGCAGATACAGAAAATGGATAGATGGATGGATGGCAGTTCATATGGTATATTAATAAATAAGACTCCTGTGATACAATATCTGGTCAGATTTTTTTATTGAGTGTCTGAAATTGAGTCACTGATCTTTTCACTCCAAGTTCATTTCTTAGTGATTTCGTAGCATAACATGGATTTAAAATACCTAACTGTTATATTTTATGAATCGCCATATTTATTATGTACCTCACATGCATATGGCATGTATGAGTTTAGTTTTTAAATGTATATTGCAGTTATTTAAAATACGTAAAATCTATTTATGATCTTCTCATTAAGAATGAACATGAACTCGGTTTAACTGCATAAACTGAACTGTAACATTACATTAAATAAGTGTTTGATTAGGGTGTCTCTGTTAATTACTGTAGAAGATATCCTGGATGAGATATAACTCCATTGCAGGGCACACATGCACACATACACATCCAATGGGCAGTTTGCAGAAACCATTCACCAAACCCTGTGTATTTAGACTGTTGAAGGTGTTAGGTATCACTCAGAGGCTGGACTCTTTTGCATTTTTCATAATGGGCCATTTAAACATGTGCAATGCTAAAGAACAAAATGACTACAGAATGGTAAAAAAAAATCTTATCACATTCTAAGGGTAAAAAGACTGGTGTCAGCAACATCATACTCAGATCCACGATGTGGATTTGCAGATGTGTTTGATTGACAGGTGGATCCACCTTTGACCCGCTGATGCCACCTGTAGTGAGAATTGGGGAGCTTGAAAGCTCGTAGGCTCAGAATCAATGTACAGGGGTCTACACAGTTACCTGCAATTAAATAGCGTGATAAGCAGCCAGTAGTAACATGCCACACTGGCATGCCATCGTTAAGCTGCATTAACGAGTCTCAGAACCACTCGAGTAAGCTGATGTGACAGAAAGTGGGGTCACCGTAAGTGTCAAGTCTCACTTTTTACCCATGAGACTCGAGTCTTGTAGCCCATGTTGTCGTTTCACGGCTGTGAGAAGTAAATCTCATGTTGTCATTCAGCCAAACCTGGCAAAGTCAGGCAAGTCATTACTGTCGACACCCCGGTCAGCGAAATATATCGTGCACCACTACATGTTAGCTGGCCCCTGCTCATTGATTTCACCAAATTGCACATCTTTTATGTCGCCTATCCCCCTGCTTTCTCTGTGATCATACTGACTAGGTGAACATGTATGGGTTACATGTATGCAGTGTTACTGCACACTGTCCTCCAAATTGAGGACTTATCAAATAATGTATAGGGAAGTTGTCAAATGCACTATATCTCTGATCAATCCACTATATCCCAGCTGTTTGAAGTAGCGTTCATCTTACGCAGCTTGATTCTTGATCCAAACGAATAATTATGAAATGTGAGGGGGGCACGTCCCCCTCAGATTTAATGGCGGCGACGCCCATATCTATGTGGACATGTTTTTTACAGTAAGTTAAAGCACTCAGTGCTTTACCACACGCCAGACATACGTTATTAACAGAGGACAGATGAATCTAAACAAACGCTGAGTATCATGGTGTGTTATGTGGATATTAAGCCATCGTTTGGCATCCTCACAGTTTAGAAGTGCGCACTTTCCATGTGGCTTTATGGAAGCTTACATGTCTCTCTGTGTATATCTGGGAATCACGCTGGGGAGCCTGGCGGGTCTCACTCTGCCCTGGTGTACAGCAGCAGACAATCAGCCAAAAACACCCGTACGTCATCGCCATGGAAGCCTGGAGGCATTTCCTGTTGGAATAGCAGTAGCTTAGTGTATTTTCAATAAAAAAAAGGCCTGACTAGTCAACACCGGCGTCAAATTGTTATTTAACAAGGCACCTGATTAAGAGGCTGGATATTTCTTTGATGGGTATTTGAGTTGTTAGCTGTATAAAATACAAGCATGTTTTTAATTGTTACCTAGATATTTTCTTTTGGTTTTTTTTCTCACTCGCTAGTTTCTTCCTTTTTCCCGTAATCACATTGGTAGATATTTAATATGACATAACTGAAGAAATTGCTTCAGAGGAGAAATTTTCCATTTCTGATTTGGCTTCAAGATCAGTATTCACACTTTCACTGCACCATGTCACTCAGGAGTCCCTCTCCTGCTCACGTTAATCTATGCCTTGTTTTCCAGTGGCGACACAATCATTTTGGGCACAGTCAATGACAGCTGACTCCAGCTCCCCTTGCACCAACAGTAATTGTAGCCCAAGTCCGCCTGCCCCCACCCTCCAAACCACCAAGTCAAATTTATCACCCAGGTTTTCCCTCTTCTGGCCTCTGTCCATATTCACTCCACCCGCAGTCAACAGTCCCAGGCACAGCACCCAAGGCGTTCAGCAGAGGAATGTGAAAAAAGGTGGTATAATCTTTTATTGACCTCGCGAAAAGAAATCACAGTTTATAAAGCAAGCATGCAAGCTACAGGTTTGTGTCATTACTTATATTGCTCTTATGACCCTCGCTATACTAGATGATGATGATGTTTATGATGATGATGATGATGCTGATGATGATAATAATAATAATAATTTTTATCAGTTTGTTATTGTTGTACGTCTGCAAGACGTCCTTTCTTTGACAGAAAGTGCGCGGTCTCCATCTGGGTGCGCGTAGTGCAGCTGCCATCATTCAACTCCTAACTGGCTTAGGAATCCTCTCCATCTCTTTAAGAATAATTTAGGAGCTGAGACCAAGTGTTAACACTTAAGAATGTTTATGCATGACACTTATTCTTAAGTCTGGGAGTAGGAGCCATGTTTGTTCCCAGATGTGGTAGCTTGAATGGGAGATTGTCAGATGTGATGTCACTCAACTCAGAATTTCTGAGTTCAAAGAGATATGGTGCGTTTGTTTGTCTCTCGGAACACAGAAATTCCAAGATGCGTGATGTCAGGTCTGACAATCTCCCGTTCAAGCTACCACATCTCAGAACAAACATGGCTGCCTCCATGAACACGCTGTTGTTGCTGTTGTCTAAGCACAAAAAACTCATGGAAAGAGTATTTGACATCAAAAACCAAACTGAAGAGGAAGAACAATGAAAAAGGTATGTTATATTGTGCACCCCCACAAAAAAAGAGAAGAAAAAGCAAATTTTGTATGATTCCGGCCACAATTTAGAGCTATTCTGATATAACCAGCGAGAAACAAATGAACCTTCAGTCATCTGTGACATTTTTTTAATTTGTGAAGTAAATTTGTGAAATATTAAAAAAGGTTCCAACTTGGAATTACTGTTGATATTTATTTTTGAGAACATATTGTGAGAAATTCTATGGTGATTGCCACGGTTTTACTGTTTACAGAAAACGGTGAAAATACCTTGTGTTTACTGAAAGTCCAGTTGTTTAAACTCGCACATGAAATAGAGTCGACTGAGAATAAGGATAATTAATTTTTTCATTTTTTTCAGGGTTGCAGTAGCCTGTGCTATTCCCCCATTTGTGGTGGTTGTGAAGACGGGCATAGAATGGGAACTAATGATGACCATGGTTTTTTTGTCATCTGAGAGTGACCAAAAGTCAGTGTGACTATCTTCTACTGAAGCTACAGGAACAGGAGCTAACAGAGGAACCAACCAGAGGGCTTCCACCTGTTCCTGTAAGACAGAAGGTCTTGATGTTCTTGTGGTATATGGCAAAGCAGAACAGTTTCAGAGAGATTTCAGACAAGTTTAGCATTTCACGGTGAACAGCACACAAGCTTGTGACTGCAGTCCTTTAGCTCTTCGTTACTCTTGGGTCCCTCTTTATCTCCTGACAAACTTCATGTGAGAAGAAAGCATCATTGGCCACTTTCCACAGGCTGTGCGACATCAATGGAATTATTGGAGCCATTGATGGGTGTCACATAAAAATCTCCAAAGGCCAAAGATCAGAAGAGGCGACTAGATGAACAGGAAGTCATTGTACTCTGTTCTGCTCCAGGGGATTTGTGATGTGAGAGGGCATTTCACAGACATTTTTGTAGGTCCACCTGGAAGGGTGCGTGATATGAGAATGTTGAGGGCCTCTAATTTTTACTTAAACTGGCAAAAAATGGGGGACTACAACTTGTTGGGAGACAGCGCATATATAGAACAAGCATGTCCCTTTATTGTGACGCCAAAACAGGATAATGGAGTCTTTACTGTGGAGACCAAGAGCAAAACGCCAGGGTCAGCCATGGAAGAGTGGTTATAGAGCAGGCATTTGGAAGAATATAGTGCAAGTGGAGGTGTGTGAGAGACCTGCAGAACAGTCGCATGGACTTTGTAGTGATGATGATAATCATCGGCTGTGTGTTTTCTGCACAACATGTGTGCTGGTGAATCTGAGGTGTGTGAGGAGCACCCAGGACGCTGTCCAGGGGAGGCAGATGTTGGTGCCTAAATGTCTATATCAAGCTTAATTATATTATACCTGTCATGAATGTGAATTTGATGTTGATAATTGAATAAATTTGTTCTATGTTTAAGCTTTCACAATGAGAGCATACATCTTAAATAGAAAATTTATTCTATTACAAAAGTAGTGCAACAGTCTTTTACATGTCATATGTCACATGCAAACGTTGTGCTACTACAATGTCTGTGCAAAATAAGGAGGTCAATAAAAGTGTGCAAGCAACAACTATTTACACAATGAGTTTATAAGTGCAGATCATGGATGCTGATAAACCGGTCAATTTAAAGCCTCATTAATGAAACAAATTCCTCTTGTGAGGATTTAGGTAATGCGTCGTCTTCATGACATCAGTGGCTTGCAGCTTCTGTATCTTTCAAAAAGTCCAGTACAGTGGCAAAGCCATCTTCTAGCCTTCTTCGCTTGCCTGGTGGCTGGGTCAATGGCGACCTTCCTGTTGGTGTGCTGGGGGATGGAGTACATAATGCCCCTGTCTGGCTGTCCAGGACTTATTCATTATGTACCTCCACACCCCCAGCTGTCCCAACAACTGGAAAATCCACATCGTGGCATCTGCCCAACAAGTTATCCATTTCAGCATAAAACTGAAATTCGACTCTCCCTTGGTCAGTCATCCTGTTATTGTCCTTCACCCTCTTATAGGCCTCCTCTAGCGGATGACACCTTTTCATGGCCAAAGTATTACATGGAAAGTTTTGAGGCCATTTCGGTTGACATGTGCTTCTTCCTGTTCTTGCCATCTTTTACACGGTGATTCAGCTATTCGGGGTCTTGAGTAGACCTTCACCGTTAGAATCTGTGGAGTAATGCATCATATCAATTAAGTACAGTGTATGTTCCTATGTGAAACACTTGTTCGTGGGGTAGGGGGAGGACGAGGTGGAGGGCTGTGGCTCCAAACAACCCCCCACTATATTTTCCTTAATTGCTTCTGTCCTCTCTGGAAGAGAACAAGTTCAATACAATAGGTCAATATAACTTGTCATGATGATAAACAACAACCACACAACCAAACAGTAACCAAACAAGTCAGTGGTAGCTAACAGGGACAATGTTGACTCGCAAGGTCAACACCTCATTGAGATAGAACGTGGTGGTCGGGTCCCACGCTGCCTGAAACAATGGGCCGACAAAGGCTTGGTCCTCTACAGATCGACAAACAAGCACATGTTGCTGTCGAAGAAAATTTCAAGACACGATACATAAGCTTAGAGGAAACCATTATTAAATGATTAAATTAAAATATTAGTTTTGAAGCAATACAGCTTTTTGTGAGAGACAAGCAAATCACAAACTTGAAATGCTAAATAGTCTACACACCATCAAAAGCTTCATAATATTGTAGTAGATTTCGGGCGAGATTCTTTTTCCCGGCACAAACAAACAAGACACTAACTAATGAAATCACATTAAAAGCTTAATACGTTAGCAGATTCATGATGGTATGTTTATTTCGTGAGGCAAGCAAGTCACAAACAAATGGCTCAACAAGGTTGGTAAAAATACTGATATTGCATGGTAGGATAATGTTTACACTTATTACGCAGTATTCCATAAATAGACTGCGATTACATGTATGACTATTGATAGATTTAAAGAAATACACATTTTGAAATGTTTATAAAGTAAAGCAGTGAAACACCTACTGTTGACTAAGCCGCCATGTTGAAATGACGACACAGGCAACTCCGACAAGAAAATTGTGTCCGACATCAACGTCATATAAGAGGCGTGTTTCTGACGGGAAGTTACATTTTTCATGACGTTTCGTTACGTTTTCTTCCGAGTTCCGACTCGGAGACAAATAATCAAACACAGGGATAATTGAATACACCATTACATGCAAACTCCTCCCACACAGAGTGGGGGCAGGATAAAGAGTCCCTGCATCCATCTCTGTAGGCCTCAGGCCACATGGCTACCCACTGTCATAGCCAATAGTGAAAGGTGTAACTATAAAATTCTAAAACTTTGAATGACTTTGAATGAATTGACTTCATTGCTTTAAGATTTTCATAAGGATGCCAAGTATCAAAGTGGTGTAAAGGAGCAAGGTATCAGTTGAAATGGATCAAACTGAAATGACTGGCTGGACCACAATCCAAAGGAAAAGACTCAACTGTGAATAAAGAAGTTGCCAAAATAGTGAAGTGAAATTATCCAGAATTAGCTCTCAGACATGTTCTTTTTGACGTAGCATGATATTTATAGTGCTTAATTAAAAATGTCATAGGTCTTCTTTGGATTATATGTAAACAGAAACATCCTGGATGGTTTTGTGAGTGTGCATACGTGTCTGTCTATCTGTGTGTGTGTGTGCGTGTGTGTGTGTGTGTGTGTCTGTGTGTGTGTTTGTCTGTCTGTCTGTGTGTCTGGTCATTGAGTGAGCACTGAACACTTTCATATTGCTGAAACTCCAATTTTGGCTTCTTTTACACTTGTTTCTTTTTGAGACGGTGGGTAGTGTGCTCTCCACCTTGTAAAAAGTCAGATCAGAAATACAGTGGGTTAACAGTAGAATGCACATTGTCTGGATGCAATAAAAATGTATTTTACAATTTACATAATTTCAATATATGCAGTTTTCTGAGTTGCTAGTTTCTTTGACAATTTTGTGCTAAACTGAAATGTTGTTTATGCATCCTTGACATTTAAAATATGATTTAATATGAAAAATAAAAATGATAAACAAAATACTTGTACTGCTTTATATGTACGGACATTTAAAAACATAATCCTCTAATTCTTACTGCTTTTTACTTTTCAATTACATATTTTTGTACCTTATTGTGTTTGTGATTATTTACAACTTAAAGGTGTAAGTAATGTCATGTTTATTGTGGCTGGTAATAATAATAATAGCATGAATGTTCTTTATAAGTAGGTTCAAATACTAAAATGTGAAAATTTGTGCATATCAATAAATATAATTTATTCACAAATTAATAGTTTAATGTAGCCTGTCAGACATGCTGTAGTGTAACAAACATTCCAAACTTCCCAATAAGATCAGCTGTATTTGTTCACATTGCTTCATCATTTACCTGAAATGACCACCCACTGCTTTATCTGCCACCCAGCGAAACGGAATCTCCTGCTGATTCATTAAGCCTACAAAGACAAAGTGGGCTTAATTGTTTGTTTTGTTCTAAAGAGCAATGTAAACAACATGAGCACAACCCTCCGCCATGGGAATGTGGATTTCATGGCAGCTATATCAGTGTTACTATGTAAGAAACTCTATTCATAAAACTCAAAAACAATGAATATACAGTATGTTCCCAAAAATAGGTCACGTCCAGTTAAATCACATTTAATTTGTGGTTAGTCAAACATCACAAAGGAATTAAACTATATCATGCCAAGGCAAAAAGTGTGAAAAACAAAAATCTGGGTTCTATAAAACACATGGCAGATTTATCATAATGTTTTTTTTAACGCCTTTAATAACTTTTTGCGTTTATGGGAACATCTGAAGACGTTAATGCAGTTCTTTTGAGTTCTCAGAAATCGATTTCAAGCATTTTCAGAAATAAAAGCTGCACAAAAACTCAAAGCAGAACAAAAAATCACAAGGACATTCATCTACTGCTTAATGTCATTTCCCCCAGGCTGCTGAAAGTCTCTCTGCCACATCAGCATCACGCGCTTGTTTTCATGTCTGTAGCCATTTAACTTAGACATCAGCACTTTTACAGCCAATGACATGAACAGGCTTTACATTCTTTTATGGTCATGAGAAGTTCACCCCCTTTTCATGGCTGGAATGGAAGTCAATTTTTTTTAAAATGTAAAATTTAACTTCTTCGAGGAAAAAGGAAACAGAGAATAGAAAATGAATGTATACCACCTTCTGAATTGTAACTTTGTTTCAAGTGCCAAATGTCTATAGTGAGTTTGATATTTTGAACATCCGTAGCATTTGCTATCAGCACTGGAGGGGTCCTCCACGAGCCCATCAGCACACTAAGAAAATGCCACATAGCCAGTCCAGGATGGATGGATAGATGGATGAAGTAGTCTGCCATGCATGGTAATGGATATGTGAGAGAGAAGAGATAGCTAGAATGTTCACAATATCAATATCTGTTTGAATCATAAATCTGAGACTTTGTCTGTAGGCATAAAGACTAATTTCCTATAATTAAGTGTAACACAGAGGCTGGGACACAATTAAAGAGAACTTTTTAAAGATTCCACTTTTTTGTTTTTACTTGCCTAGCATTTGGCATTTGAGCAGCACTTTTAACACAAATTACTCATGAATGAGACCCCCACTCCTTTTCCCGTTTCCATGACATTGCCTGTGCCTTATACTTCCAGCACTTTCGATATTTTATGTGCAAATGTTTTGCCAGAGAAAGAAACAAAGTGTCATGCAACGTAAAGCAAATACTGTAATGTGCTTTCTGCCTTTAATACAGCATTTCCAAACCCCGTCCTCAGGGACCCCCAGACAGTCCAAGTTTTTGCTCCCTCCCTGCTCCCAGTAGAAGGAGCAAAAACATGGACCGGCTGACAGGACTGGGGTCAGAAGCACTGCTTTGATGTATTTACATGCAAAACCACTAATCTGACATTAAAATCATGTATAAAAATAATCAGTGACAAAACTCATGTACTAAAATTGGTAAGGATTTTTATTGCATTTACAAAGCACATTTTTTAAGTAAATTGACTCAGATGATCCCTGGCACAAATGGAGGTTAGGGGCCTTACTCGAGGACCCAATTGTACCAAGCACAGGATTTAACCCAGCAACCTTCCGATTACAGACAGAATGCCCAACCCACTGATCCAGTGAGCCGCACACATAGAACAAAGACCCACCTTGCCTGCAGGCCTGATGAGAATCTTCACATTGGTAACAAGAGCTATCACGCACAGAGAAAACGTTACCTGTTTTTACTGGTTTTAACTGGATTTTTATGGCGGCTGAATTCTCTGTATTGTATTATTTTCCATTCTGCCAGTGATTTGACTATTTGAAACAATATTGAGAAACAGCCATAGTGTAACTTTCATCTTAATACAAAATAAATCAGTCCTCAAACCACTTATTGAGAGTAGAGTCATGATGAACCCAGAGTCTACCCTCAATGAACAGGATGGGGGAATTCCCTGGAAGAAATGCCAGTCCATCAAACGGCATTAACACACTTTACCATTATGGACAATTCAGAGATGATGATGTATCTGACCTCATGTTTTGTACTATGGAAGAAAACCTGGACACCCAGGAATCATGTAAAGCCCACACCCACAATGCGAGTGGGATAAGAGCCTCCAATGCTGTACAGGTAAGTGTGAGATGACAGTACTACTCACTGTGCCATCAAGACACTCTACGGGAGTTAACTAACAAAACGTGCACTACTGTTTTCTCCTCACAAGACACAAATTAAGAAAACACATTTT
>JAODUD010000084.1:36797-55613 GCA_026784285.1 Stomatorhinus walkeri | reverse complement strand
CAAGTTAATTCAAAGTAAAGGCATTGTTAACTTTACTTCGGCGTCTATTGTATGTATGTTGTGAAAGTGAGAAACACGACAACTTTCAAGATATTGAACCTTCCAAATATTCAATGGGGCAGAGTGTGCAGGAGTGTAAAAATACTAACGACTACAACAAGAATACATAAACAGTCCACATAACTTCCCCAAGTACACATGGTCTTCCTGGCCCTGTGAGATTGATAGTCTGAAGAGTGACAAGGTAAGTGCAACTTCCAACATCAACATCATCAAAATTTAAAAGGCAACTTTAGACATTTTTTGAGCACAGAGCCTGCTTTGGCCTGTAAGTCTTGTAGCCTACCAATACTGCAGTGTGTTTGCAAGTGCTGCAGTGAAAACATCATGCACAAACTCCAAACATTAAACCCTTTTAAAAGTTCTTGGTAAAAAAAATGTCATAAAAGTAACTCAAAACAAGTCAGTTTAAGTAGATACCATCTACTCTGGGCTGTGCAGGAAGGTGCTGTCATGCTCCGCCCGTATGAACCCCGTCTTTTGGATTATTCCTGCCTCCTATCGTCTTCCCTGCTCCACGCTGCTGACATCCAGGCATGCTGCTAACCCGCACGTGACAGAATGACAGATCTCCGCACAACGGTGAAGACGCAAGCCGAAAGTGATCGCCTCGGCTTGCTCCAGGAGGTCTGGTGCTGGAGCCAGAACCCGGAGGTCCAGGCGGACCCGCAAGCAGCGCAGATCCTTTGTGAAAGCACGGATCTCCTGCTACAAGATCCTCCTGGCAGTGGATGGTGCTTGGAGGAGGTTAAGGCGAACCTCTGGGCAATCGCCCAGCGCGTTTCCGAGCTGCATAATCGACGCGAGCGGCCCGAGTCACTGGAAAAGGAGAGAGAGCCTGAGACGGAGTTTTCTCTCCCCGTCGGGCGCACGTTGCTCTGTCCCATGGACCTTACGGATGAAAGCCTGGAGACAGAGGAGATCATCGCTGCTGGGCTGGCTGATCTCTGCTCCCGGGGAGACCTGTTGGATGACGAATTCCCCGTCCAGAGCGCGGTGCTTCCCCCGGAAGCAAAAAGAAAGAAAAAGAAGCGGAAGAAGCCACTTGCCTGCTCTTCCGCGGAGCCGCCGCCTACCTGCAGCCCGGCAAAACCGCCCTCCAGGTGGAAGGGCGAGAACGAGGCTCCCCGCGTTCCTGGTGAGTTGCCTGTCTGCCTACTCACCGAGCCGACGCCCCCCCGCACTCCAGCAGAGCCTGATGCCCCAGTGACTCTTGTCCCAGAGCCTGATGCCCCAGTGACTCTTGCTCCTGTGCCTATCGCCCCTGCCCCAGTGCCTCGTACCCATGCCCCAGTGTCTCCAGCCCTGAACTCAAGCCCCGAGGAGGTCCCTGGTAACATCCTCGCCTCCTCCTCATTGCAGGAGGAGCTCGAGTGGGACCCCTCGGGGATATCCCTGCTAGGGCTGCCCCGACCTCGACCCGGCCCACGCTGTAAGCTCCCCCTCCTGTCTGTGTCCCGTAAGGGGAGAGGGCACAGGTGTAGGGTCCGGGTCCCGCCCGCCCTGCCCCCTGGCTTGCCCTCGGTTGCCCTGGTGGGGGCTCCGGGGCCTCCGTCGTCGCCAGGGGTTCCGGCCCTTCGGTCACCTGCGGGTCCCCCGGCAGTGTCCGGTCGCCCGTCCTCGGGCCTGGGCCCTCACTCCCGTGGTCGCCTCCAGGTGCCCCGAGGTCGGCTCCTCGGGCCCCGGCGGTCCCCGTTCCTACGAGGCGTTGGTCGGCTGCACCTTTGCTGGCTCGGCCTGCGGCCTCGCCTGCCGTGTCTTCTCCTCCCTCCTTCCCTCCGTCCCTGCTCCCTTGGGTCCCTTCATTTCCTCCCCTGGTTCCCCCTGCGACTCCCTTGGACCCTCCGTCCTTTGTCCCTCGTCCCGTCTCCACGTCCCCCTGGTGGTCCCCTCCAACTCCCTGTGTCCCTTCGCCTGCGGCTCCTCCTGCCGCCGCCCGTCGCCCATCTTGGGCCCCTCGGGCTCCCCCCGGTCCTCTGCCCTTCCCAGTGTGGCCCCCTGTCTCTGTCCCTCGCCCTGTTCCTCCCGTTTCTGCTCCTTGCCCCCCTGTGCCTCCTCCGTTCGCCCCTGGCCCTTCTGTTTTGCCTCTTGTTCTCCCTATGTCCCCGTTCCTTGTCTGCCTGTCTGCGTTCCCTGTCCTGTGTGGTCTTATGTCTTGGCTGTTGCCCCTCTGTTCGTTCTGTGTCTCGGTCCTGTTCCCCGTCCCGCGTTAACCTGTTTTTGGTTTTGTTTTCCAGGTCCAGTCTGCCCGCGTCTCGTCCGTCCTTTCCCTGAGGCGCGCCCGGAGTACGAGTTGAGTGCATATGTCAATCCCATTTAAGTCTCACATTAACAGACTCATGGGAATATCGCAATTGAGTTTGGAGGAACCAACCATTCGGCATAACAATTAGGCAATAATCATCATTAAATACTAATTAATTAAACTTTAATTAATTTCAAAACATATTGGTGGAGATATTAAAATTTACCTGAGCTAATAATTCCTAGACTCAGCAGGGGTAAACCTCAAGAAAGAGCTATTCTTGCTCCTGCTGGGTGGTCGCCTGTGGTCCCCCTAACTCCTGCTCGGTGGTTACTTGCTGTGTTCCCTACAGTGCCTGGTCAGATGTCTGCAGTCCCACCTCTAACTACTTGTCAGTTGCCTGCTGTTCCCCCAGTTCCTCCTCATCAGTCGCCAACGCCTTTGCTGGCTGTGGCTTTGCCTTCACCTGCGGCTCCAACTCCCTCCTCCTCTCCTCAGGTGACCCCTTCGTCTTCCTCCTTGCCTCCACTGGCGGTCCCTCCCCAACCTCCTCGCCCCCTTTGGTGTTAGCATTAAACGATAATATCTAGATATATAGTTGAGGACATGTTGCTGCTACAGTTGAGTCAGATTCTTTCCGGGCAATCATTGCAAAAATACCCGCAAGAGAGGGGGTAAAGCCACCATGCAAAAAGACATAATTCAAATTACATAAACGCCGAGTATGCCAGAATGAAAAAAGACATTTGAACACGTAGAATATATCTCTACAACAGCCAATATTTGGACTGCAATAAAAGCTATCGGTGTAACTGCACATGGATAAATCCCAAGAGCATGGAGCGAGGGAAAGCAGCACTCGCATGCAGAAGATTTATGGGTCGTCATACTCATGACATGATTGCAATTGAGCTTGACAACTTGACCTCACTCATCCTATGGCATATCCCATAAAATGACAGTACATCAACTGTCACGGATAATGGCTTTAATTTTGTCAAGGCCTTCAAAAGATTTCAGCCAGTCTAGGAGGATTCTGAGGATGATGAGGATGAGGTGACTTTTATGGACATTAATGATATATTGCAAAATCAGTGCTGGTAATGGTGGTGGTGATGAAGTTGTGATGATCACTTTGCCACCACATCAGAGGTGTGCTGCAGACACTTTAAACCTTGTTTCATGTACTGATGTTGACAAGTGGTTACTGTCAAAACCACAAACAAAACTTGTTCTATACCAAGACCAGCAAGCAGGTACCAGTACATGAACACCAACACGCCACCAAAGCAGTGACTCAGCCATAGAGGATGAGTTATTTTCCTTTGAGGATGAGGATGACACCTCTTCTACTGCTGAAAGTGAAGTCGCAGATTATTTCAAATCTGGAGCACAAGAGATAGACTCTCTAAATGGATTTGCGCTGATAAAGAAAATTTCACTCAGATATAATGCAGCCACTTAATCTAGTGCCCCAGTAGAGAGACTCTTTAGTCTAGAGAAACTCGTCATCACTCCAAAGAGGAATAGGCTCTCTGATCAAAAGTTTGAGAAGCTTCTGGTTTTGAGATACAACCGCTGGTTTAATAGTTAGGATGAATGAATGGATGGATATATGGCCAATGGTCAGATATGGACATGGAGTTTTATTTTATTACCTGTTTACATATCAGTTTTTTTTGCACTACAGTATATATTTATTATTATTATTATTATTATTGTCACGGTTCGCTAGGCAAAGAGACGGGGTTCCAGAGATGTGGCGTGAAGTGAGTTTTAATGACCGGTAGGTACAAGCAGTGGCAAGGAGGTGCAGGGATGGAGAGCAGGCGAGCAGACCCAGGTAGCTGGAGCAGACGCCGAGGCAGATGCGGCTCCGCTGACTTGACAGGCCGGTGGAGAGATCGGGAGACGGCAGGCAGTAATCGTAATCCGTGGGCGTGAGCAGAGGTCGTAACTGGGGAAGTCCGTCCGACGAAGTGACACGAGACGGGGGAACAAGAGGAGGGGTAGACAGGAGTAGCCGGGCTCGGCAGGACAGGCAGATCAGGTTCAGGGAAAAAGGTAAGGGTTGCACACGAGGAGAACAGGTAAGGTACGGGAGAACAGAGAGATGGAAGATAGATTAACGCTCAGTAAGGCTTTGAAACATTAGCGCAATACTTCGCGATGAGAGCTCTCTTCCGCCTCTCTTTTAAAGGCTGTTAGTTAGAGGTTGATGCGCCACACCTGTCCGTCCCTGCCCCCATGGGTGTGAGAATTATTATTATTATTTGTTTATTTTTGGTACATTTCTTCCGAAGTATAATTTATATTTAGACATTTGTTGACGAGTTGTGGTCTGTGCAATAAATTTTTAAAGTTCTAAACCATCTATTGTGCTGTCTTGTTCCACTATAGTAATGATAATATTTATAATAATACAGTATGTTGAATTTGATAGTTGTCTCTCACGTTGTCCCACAACAACATTAAAATAGTGTAGATTAGTGTACAATGTTTTATATTTATTTTATTGTTATATTAAATTAGATTTTTTTTAAGTAACACGATAGTTACTTTGCCTGGTAATTAGTTACTTTTATAATGATGTAACTCAGTTATTAACTCAGTTACTATTTGTGAGAAGTAACTAGTAACTATAACTAACTACTTTTTTAAAGATATGTGTCCAAAACTGCTGTCTATAATTGTATTTTTACTGTTAAATATATGTATTCAGCTAGTGTAAACATGCGCAATGCTACCACGAATGCGAGGCTGAGACTGAAACATTACCCTTTGTTTCCACTGAGAGACGTGCTGCATGACTAATTTCCCCCTGCATATAAGTTCTTCTTAGTTTGGTGTTCACGGGTCGAGTTCTAGATCATTTTTTTTCGAACTGGTTGGTTCGACTTTTAAGAAATTCAACTTCTAATGAGTTTGAGTATTGAGGTACCACTGTACTTGACAGTTTTTGGATCTAATCTGAAATATCTTGAAATACCTGGCAACTCCAATCTATTTGGCACCAATGGTAGGCATTTTAGACTTTGTAAATATAACAAAAAAGATCCCATTTATATTTTACTCAAGGCCCAGTCATGATTGTTACGTTTGCAATGGAAAAGATTTCTCAAGGCTCAACATTACATTACTACTGCTCACACTCGTGCAAAAGTTGAGTTTAAAAACTAAATAAAGAGGAGAAAGTGAATATGAAAGGATTACTGGATTTGATTCTGTAATTCAATAGTTTTGCTATTATTCAATACATTTATGTTATTATTCTATATATTTATAAATCTATATATTCTTACAGTTTTGTAAATGTACTATGTACTATGGAAGCCCGTTTCCGCCAACCAGAGGAGGAAAAAAAAACATTTATCTCAGAATTCTGACTTATTCGGAATTATGAGTTCTTTTTGTCTTTTAACCTTTGTGACAAATCTGTTTGCAAATAACAGCATGTAACGGCAGATGTAGACTTGGTCTTAGCAGCATGGAGCACATAGCTGGGAATTTTAATTGTGGTTTTACAAACAAAGAGATTCTATCATTGTTAGACCATAGCCACGGCATCCAAATTAGGAACAGAACAGAAAGGTTTCTCAAAAATAAACAGCTATGGATTTCTGAGATAAATGGGTTTTTTTCTCCTCTGGGTGGCAGAAACGGGCTTCCATAAATGTTCTAATGTCCTGTAGTCTAATGCTGAATGTGGAATTGTCTCTAATTGATATATGAAATATGCAGACTGAAAGTTCAACAATCGTTTCTTGTTTCAGAATACATTCACCACTTACATTACATTACTTGATTATTTGTAAATTTAATAGATAAAAGATTATGCCTCTATGGATGGGCTTTCTAAAAAATGCTTTGTTTAGTGTTATAGCTTTCATAGCATTTTATTTAATTTTCTAACAGAATTTTGCGCTACTGTTTTGTGTTATGGTGAGTAACCTGCAAATGTTTGTTTATCAGAGTTAAATTCATTAGACAAAATAAACTTTATATTAATATGCTATTTTTTTCTAGATAACATGAACTAGCAGTGTAAAATCTGTACATTTGTTTCATCTAAAAGAACTGAGCTACTTAAGCACTGTAGACTGAAGCATGGTCATAGAGGCTGCAGTCAATTGGTTCCATGTTTATAGACAGATTGCCCCTGTTCCTTCAAGACATGGAATGCCCTTAGGTCACATTTGTATCGTTCCCATTCAGAGACAGTAAAATCTTGAGAAGCCCTTTCTTTTCAATGTCAAGTTTGTAAAGCTTGTACTTTCCACACAGAGAGGCTTTATTTTGAATATCTTGCATATCACCTAAAAAAACATGAAGTTGTGTCATGTGTGTTTAAAAACTGAATTTTAGATGATCATATATTCAACATGATACACACTCAATCCGTGATTTCAGAGCTGCAGTCTTAGATCCAGTTTGTTGTCTAACTGAGGATAGTGAAGTTATTGAGGATGACAGTACTTTTGATGAATTAGTTGAGGAATCTGAAGACTTGGGTGAAATCATTTTGGATAAGATTAGGTGTCTTTTTTGAAACTGGAAAGCATTTTCAATGTGACAAATAAATGCAATGATGACATAGTAAAAGAACTTCATTTCACATCAACCTCAGCATCAGGTCCAGTCCTAAGAGAGATTATCACGTATACCTTAAGAAAGCACAGCTGTGATGTTGAGAGCTCTGTTATTTCATATTTGGTGTTTGGTACAGCATTAGGCACAGATGGACTGTTTGCCAGTTCATATAAAAGGAGAGCATTCATAAAGCAACATTTCTATATTGTTGACCCAGCAGAATATGTTCTTGATGAACAGAGAAGAACGTTCCAGTACTGTATGTCCCAATATATTCCAGTATGTCCCAATATTGGCATCACCATATTGAATATCCCTTCTTAACACAAATATACTGCAAAGAAGGGATATTCAAGAGGCAGTATTCAAAAAAGCAGACACTATGATAGAAAATTTGGTTTTAAGTATGAGTCTTTCTCTGATGGCTTATGTTTCAAAGAAAAATCTTAAATCCTTCTTAAATCAAGCTGAATTGAGATCATCATTGTCTTTATTGATGATTTTGAAATATGCAAAAAGCAGAGTGTTGTTTATTGGGTGCTGGCAAACATTCCTGCATAACTACGGTCTTTTCTAACTTCAATTCATTTAGCTATTCTTTGCAACGCAAATGATGCCAAGACATACAGATTTGAAAAAGTTCTAGAGCCACTAATAACAGACCTAATACTCTGGAAGAGCATGGACTTTATGTATTATGTATTAGGAACAGTCATTAAATGTACTGTATTCAGTGTAGCCGCTGATAATCTTGCAGTACTGGTTCTATTGAAAATTTCCCAGGATCCCATAGATTTTGTCTGGCAGAACGGATGCAATTTCAATTCCATGAAATGCGATCAGGTACATTTCCTCTCAGAACCATACAAGAACATAACTTGCATGTTCATTCAGCACTGAACAAATCTTCCAATAATTCTAAAACTTCAACCAATTGTTTTGGGGTGAAAAAACATTGTGTTTTTATTGAAAAACCGAATCATATGTTAAGTGGTTATCCTCCAGATGTACTACATGATCTTCAGAGAATACTGTACTTGTTGCTGCTCCCTGCCTTAGCCAACTCCATTTGAAGTTCCTGCATTATCATATAATGCTGAATTGCTGCTTGGAGCAGGAAATGAAGTTTATCAAAGAAATGGAACCCTTTTCAGCAACCCAAAGGTCTGGTCTGATGAAATGGAGAAGCTGGCAGAGTGTATTTTTCGTCTAACAGCATATCCCGCAAAATGCCCATAGACAGGCTGTAATAGAAGCTTTAGTACAGAAACACCCCCACCTTAAGGAGCCTGGTTCTTTTGCAGGCATGTATGGATGACAGCAAAGTTTGAAGTATAAAATGGGAAATTATTACGCCAAGTTAAGGAATATTAACATTCCATACCCCGAGCTTCAGGTGAATACATGAAAAAGTTATCAAGTGGAAAGACTCCAGCCAAAGCCATTAAAATGTCCAATAAAGCTGAAATCAATTATCTCCCTCCTCACTCATTTGGAGGCTAAAGAAAGCTTGGAGAAGGAAAGAGTAGACATTCTTCATGAAACAAAGACTATTCAGGAGAAAACTCCTTTTCTCATCGAAGGCATGAGGTAGTTAATCTGTGCCCTGCTGTTCAGAACTTCAGAGAGAGATGGCCTGTACTGTTTAATGAGAGTCAGGTAACTCCTATTCTCAGTATAGGCATGTTGTTCTAATTGTTTTTGTTATTGCTGCAAAGAAAAATGATTTGTCATTTGCTTTTCAGGTAAACAAGGAATTCGGTAGGATCATTGCAGTTCATCTGGAGCAAACATTTATGTTGAAATTGGATGCTCATACATAACATGCAGTGCATTAACAACTCATTCAAAAGTATTTAAATTTGCAGTACTATTCTCAGAACCTCAATGTTGAGCCTAGACATGATACCATAATCCAGAACCTCATTGTGTATCTTGGAGAAAGAGAAGAAGACCTCATCAGAGAGTACCAAGTAAATGCTGAAATGTTGAAACACATGGACATGCACAGTTGGATGTATGGACTTGCATACATGCACACGTACATACAGATGGATGCATGTTCCAAAAAATGGGCAGAACTGAACATAAGATAATGACCTTATGGAATATGGAATATGGCATCATTATTAAGGGACAATGACATTTTGTGAAAGAGCAGAAATGTAACTACATTTGTCATTAGATTTTAATCAGCTGCAGTACAAATACAGTGACACAACTGCAATGATAATAAAACTCAGAAATAAGTCACATTGCTATTAAGGGTGCATGATTCAGAAAATCTCATGATTTGGTTCAAAACCGATTCTTGATTCAGAGACTATTTTTGATTGAATACATACAAAATACATTTACTTTACCAAGCCTGCATACAACATTTATCCTAGCCAAGTGAAAGCCATACAGAATTTCTGCTCCACAGTCACGAGGCTGCTGGTTCCGCCCACTCCACCATTCAAATTCACAGTTTGCTGCTCCACCCAATACCACTCAGTGCTACAGTAAAATTTCATCCTGCTCCAGTCAAATCGCTCCAAAGTCATTCCAATTTAAAATGTTTTGAAATATTTTGCAAACTCAATCTCCATTAACAAGCGCTACTCCTGCTCGAGGTCGCTGCAGCGGCTCCGCCCCTGCCTCCTGCTGCACCCGAGACTCCTGCTGTGGCCCCGCCTCCTGTTTGCTCCACCCGCGCTCAAGGTCCCAGCTCCACTTGAGCCTGACATCCTGGCTCCACCCACTGTATCTCCTGCTCCAGTGCCCCCAGCTCCAGATCCAGTCCCTGAGGAGGTCCTAGAATATTGCTGCACTGCTCCTCCCCCCTTGATGGAGGGAGAGGAGGAGCTTGAATGGGACCTCTCGGGAACCTCCCAAATGGCCCCACAGATCTCCTCCAGGAGGAGTACTCCTCTGTCATCTCCTCAGAAGGGTCAATCCCAGCCAGAACCTCACCTGTCGGTGTCCCGTAAAGGGAGAGGACATAGGAGTAGGGGTCGGGGCTTGCCTGCAGTCCACCAGGCTCCTGCTCGGCTGTTGCCTCTTCGGCTGCTTGTGGTCCTGCCTCCGACACCTTGTTGGCCGTCTGACGGTTTCCCCACTCTGACTCGTCGTTCGCCTGCGGGTCCCTCCACTACGGCTTGTCGGTGGACAGCGCCTCCTCCTGCTGTGGCTGCGCTGTTGCCTGCTGCGGCTTCCCCTCCCTCGCACGGGGCTTCTGCGCAAAGAGTAGGCATGGTTTTCAAAACTCACTCCTGTCATTTTGGCTTACGGTCAGTATGTAATATGCAATATGATGTATATTTTGCATGCAAAAAGGTGGTATGCTTGTGTGACAGAGCTCTTGGAATGGTGTGAAATTGGCTTTGAGGGCTTCACAAACTAAACGCACTGCGCTGCGCTCTGGAACCCATTATCTCCTTATGGCTTGCACAGTGCATGGACGGTTTCATGCTGAGCTGAGCAAAGTGTTGATGATTTGTGCTGATATTTCTTCACAAAGCAGAGAGGCTTCTCCCCCCAGTTCAGACACCCTTTAGAATTACACAAGACCGTTTCATTTATCTTGGGATTAAAATTACACCAACTGTTAATGAAATTGTACTAGCTAATTATAAGCCCGTATCAGATTCAATAATTGGTTTGCTGAACAGGTGGACAAAACTCCCCATCTCTCTGATTGGCCGTGTTAATATATTAATAATGTCAATTCTGTCTAAATTGTTATACCTCTTCCAATCCATCCCACTTCCCCCACATCCCTCTTTTTTTGTCCTAATGAACTTTTTTTTTTACAAACTTTATCTGGAACAACAAGCACCCTTGCCTCAGACTTTCCTTGCTTTACTTGCCCTATGATAGAGGGGGGTTAAACATACCCAACCTAAAATGGTACTACTGGGCAGCTCAAATTAGAGCAGCAATGTTTTATTTTGAGAAGGATTATCCTCCAACCTGGGTATCTATAGAAGCTCATTCTATTTCAATTCTATTGAATTTATATCTTTATTCAGCAGATTTTAAAAAGCTGATTAAGTGCACATATACCAGAAATACTATAAGTGTTTGATTTGAGGCTCTTACTCATTTAGGTGAATTACCACGACTTTCATGCTTTTCACCAATTTTTGGTAATGAAAATTTCCATCCTGGTAGAGCAGATCCAGGTTTTTAAATCTGGTAGTCTCAAGATATTAGTAAGGTATCTGACCTCTATAATGAATGAAAATCCATGTCCTTTGAAGAAATTAGGACAAGGTTTGGAATTCCACAAACACTTTTTCAAATATTTGCAATTACGTGGCTTCATTCAATAAAGAAAAGGCCAAAGCCTGGCTGAGCTTTGGAAAATATTACACTTAAATGTTTGAAAGGTAGAGGTCAAATATCTCCAGTATATAAGGTTTGTGGCCCCATCTAAAGAATCACTTAACGACAGACTTCAGGCTTGGCGATCTGACTTGCAGGTTAATATAACTGAGAACGAGTGGCAAATTGTATGTCTCAAAGCCCAAACCCAGACAATGAACACCCACTTGAGACTTCTTCAGTATAACTGGCTAAGTAGACAATATATCACTCCAGTCAAGTTACACCTCTTCAACCCGAATATTCCTGATGAATGCTACAAATGTTAGCAAGAGAAGGGAACTTTATTCCATTGTATGTAGGAATGCTCTAAAGTTAACTGTTTTTGGGTTAAAATATTGAACATCATAAGTAAAATCATCAGCAAAGCAATATCCTATTGATCCCAAACTGTGCATATTACATATTTGCTCTTTAAATTTTAAAATTACCAAACATGAAAGACTGCTGCTGATTCTTTATCTGCTGGAAGCTAAACATGTAATTGCATGCTCTTGGAAAAAAGAAGAATGTCCTGTCGTACCTCAGTGGATAAAGGGGATGACTTCATGTCTTGCTTTAGAAAAGATTACCTACTTTTTGAGGAAAAGACTTCATGTGTTCTGGTCAATTTGGAAGGTGTTCTGTGACTACCTGCAGAGTCTGAATGGTGACTCTTTTGTGGATCAGATGGACATTGAGAATATATAGACAAGTATCCTATAGTTACATAGGTTTTTTTTCTCTCGTTCTCTCTTTTATATCGGGTTATAATAGAAAAATAGAAAATTCGAACGTTGTATTAATCTGCATGACAAAGCTTGACAATAAAAAATGTTGTTTAAAAAAAGAAAAGAAGCAACTGACTTAATTACACCTTAGAAAACTATTTTTTTTATAAATCCAACAAAAAAAAGAATTATTTAACGCAAGCAACAGAAAGATTTCTCTTTTTTTTGAGTGCATTCGTGCAAGAAATCTTACGGCAAATCTGTATTTTCCACTATTTATCTACAATTAGCTACATTTACAGCGTCGGGGTAGTTTGCAAACAGGGCTGAATATTTACAAGATAAAATTCTCTTACATACATATAAATTCGTGTGCAGAAATGTCTCGAATTGAAAATCTCACACCAGCCAGCTGACCAAAGTTGGCAACCCTGAAATGTGCCAAAACAACTGAGAAAATTTTGTAAGAAATGCACCACAGTATTGAATGCCTTGGCATTTGCAGTTCGCGAGAAAACAATGAGAAATGTGAGTGTGTGGTGACCACATGCCTTAATTATTGCTGAGGATTTGATGAACAGCTGTTAAGACTGTGTTTTGGTGCGAAAAATGTGCCAAAGCAATACAGAAAAACTGCAATACAGTATATCTGAAGTGGAAATACAAACAGCAAAGCTACCATCGACTGTCAATGTGTTTGCATTTGGTCTATATGATGACACGGTGCATGAATTCCTGGAGAATACTGGCAGTTCCATTCACCACGTCCGGCAGACTGCAGTGCAGAGCATTTACAGGCTCGTGGATGATATTTCACTGTATAGTATAGTATAATTATTTCCCGCTATTATTATTAATTATTTTCAAGCTATTGTACATGTCGATATGTAAACTGAACTTGCGTGTGTGTATGTGTATGAATAAGGAAAATATTACCGTGACACAAGGCAGACCAAACATGGTTTTTGTAATATAGTTTCATCATTGGTAGAATGCGCTTCACTGTGAATGTTTGCTGCTGACAAGGTAAGCGCAATACCATGTATAGTATATTACAATATTAAGAATTAGCGATATGCGATCGACATATATATCTTACGAGCCTAAAACGTATTAAATTTTAACCATCAAAATGTTTTGGCCGCAATATCGATTTCCATGACTGCCTCTGATACTTGGGTTACCAGGATGTCGCTCATTATTTTCTCTAAATAATTCCTGAGAATGATTATTTATAGGGAATATAAATGTTCCAAATGCTACACATATTACGTAAAAATGAACAGAAAATCGATCACTTGTTACTGCATCTTCCGAGGATAAGATTACCGGATGTCTAGCACAGTCGAGCAACTGATTTACTATTCCATTGTTATTGGACTACAAAGGGAGTGCCTATATTGCTATTTATATTTCCTTTTTTTCACACAGCAGATATTACGCCTGCTTGCTGTCACGTTCAGCCACTTAGAAAAGCGCGCATTCTTGACGTAAGTACTTAAATGGTTTATTGTTATTATTATTATTGTTGTTGTTGTTGTTGCAGCTGCTGCTTTGTCACGTATTGGCAATTCAGTCTTTCTCTGAAATCGTTTATTGTGCTATTGTGTTATTATGCTATTATATTGTAGATTTTAAAATAAACAAATCAATTTCTCTTGATTAGTTCAGAATTTACCTTAAGATCACCGCTATCACTGTTTAAGTGTCACGCGATATTGTGTACTCTCTTTAAACATACAGGATGCTTCCATAAAGGCCTATTTCAAAAATAAGCGTGTTTTTATTTCAGGAAAAGTGGATAACGTATAGAATATAATTTCGAAACAGAATTATGAACGCTTTGGGTCGCATTGATATTCCATTAGCACTAGTACTATGACTGCTTCGGTAGTGGTTGTGTAATCTTCATGTTGAAAACAACAAGTATATATTATACATTTGGAGCTCAAATCTTAACTTTACACCTTTTTCAAATGCAACACTAACGGAAACATGTAATCATACTATTTAAAACCTACAAAAGGTCTGATGTTCAGTATTCAGTGATTTTCAGAATTACAAGGAGCTGTGTACTGTTTAATGTATTAACTCCACGGGCGTTTTTTTTTAAGAATTATGTTCTTGTGTTATGATCCTTTCAGAGTCATGGGATAGACATCACTGATATCGAATTATTGTTCCATTGGCCCAGTATAATTGACATTCCACATATAATTGTGGTTTATGTATGAGGAAATTCTGCTGTTATTTCATCATTTATTGCACAAGGCCCATTTATCTTTAAAATAATTTAACCTCTGTGTCGATCTTGTGTCATTATTATTTAGATCATCTTATTCTGCCTGGGCTGCTATGGAAATGTAAATACATGTAATGTTTACTTTTTCCATTAAAATTTTCCATGGATTCTGGAAGTCACTAAGGTCTGATAGGAATTTAATAATAAGCAATCCTTTATTGTCTCTGTGGGGAAATTCTTTTTATGCTTCCCTCAACTTGCTCTTTGTAGAGCAAGCTGTCCACAAAGGGCAGCCACCTGTTGGGATGCCCAGGGAGCTGGGGGTTAAGGGACTTGCTCAAGGACCCACAGACATGCTGAGTTTGAACCGACGACCTTGTGATTACAAGCACACAAACTTAGCCCACTGAGCCACACGCTGCCAGCAAGTATTGGTATTTAGTATTTCAGGAGTCTGGGGTGAATTTTGTACTGTTTATTTCCTCTAGGTTCTGATTTTGAGTCGTGAGTGTGATTTGATTCCCAGGAAACCCCTATAGTAAGAACAAATAACTTTGTTTTTCAAGATAATAGGGTTGCAACAACTAATCAATTAAATTGATTAAAATCAACTAAATTCAATAATAACCGATTAGTTGGGTCTACGTTATTATACACATAAGTACAGTGGCTACCCCCTAATTTGGAAGCAGTAAACTAACCAAAGCCATGGTGCCGCCCATCATAAAAGAAAAAGTAGACGAGAACCAATGCCATGCCTTGAGTAGCTTATGAGATGATTTCCGGAAGAATTGGAAAAAACATTTGAAAAATGGCCGAGGCAGAAAGTGGAGTCATCCATCCATCCATCCATCCATTATCCTCCTCTTATCCGAGGTCGGGTCACAGGGGCATTAGTCTCAGCAGGGAAACCCAGACTTCTCACTCCCCGGCCACTTCATCCAGCTCCTCCGGGGGAATCCCGAGGCGTTCCCAGGCCAGCTGAGAGACATAGTCCCTCCAGCTTGTCCTGGGTCTTCCCTGGGGCCTCCTCCCAGTGGGACATACCCGGAACACCTCACCAGGGAGGCGTCCAAGAGGCATCCTAAGCAGATGCCCGAGCCACCTCATATGGCTCCTCTCAATGCATACGCCTCTCCGGAATGACCGAGCTCCTCACTCTATCTCTAAGGGAGAGCCCAGCCAACCTGCAGAGAAAACTAATTTTGGCTGCTTGTATTCGCAATCTCGTTTTTTCAGTCACTATCCATTGCTCATGACCATAGGTGTGGGTAGGAACGTAGATCGACTGGTAAATCAAGGAGTCCACCCCCAAGTCATCAGACTCTTCATTGGAAGGCATGTCGGTGGGATTGAGGAGGTCTTCGAAATATTTCCTTCACCGACCCAAAACGTCCCAAGTTGAGGTCAGCAGCACCCCATCCAGACCATAAACAGTGTTGATGTTGTACTGCTTTTCTCTTGCTGAGCCGCCGGATGGTGGACCAGAATCTCCTCAAAGCCATCTGGAAGTCATTTTTTATAGCCTCGCCAAACTCCTCCCGCACCCAAGTTTTTGCTGCGGCGCTTGGCCCGCTGGTACCTGTCAGCTGCCTCTGGTGTCCCACAGGCTAAAAATAGGACTTCTTCTTCAGCTTGACGGCATCCCTCACCACCAGTGTCCACCAACAGGTTCGGGGATTGCCGCTGTGACAAGCACCGACCACCTTACGGCTACAGCTCCGGTCAACCGGCTCCAGAATGGAGGCACGGAACAAGGCCCATTCAGACTCAATGTCCCCCGCCTCCCCCGGGACATGGGAGAAGCTCTGCCGGAGGTAGGAGTTGAAGCTTCTCCTGACATGGGATTCCGCCAGACGTTCCCAGAAGACCCTCACTATACACTTGGGCCTGCTGGTCCTGGCCAGCTTCCTCCACCATCAGTGGAGCCAAATCACCATCAGGTAGTGATCAGTTGACAACTCCACCCCTCTCTTCATCCGAGTATCCAAGACATGGGGCCGCAAGTCCAATGATACGACTACAAAGTTGATCATCGAACTGCGGCCTAGGGTGTCCTGGTGCCAAGTGCACATATGAACACCCTTATGCCTGAACATGATGTTCATTATGGACAATCTGTGATGAACACAGAAGTCCAATAACAAAACACTGCTTTGGTTCGAGGGGGCCTCCCAATTATGCTACTCCAGGTCTCACTGTCATTGCCCACGTGAGAATTGAAGTTCCCCAGAAGAACAAGAGAGTCCCCAGGAGGAGTGCTCTCCAACACCCCTTCTAAGGACTCCAAAAGGGGTGGGTATTCTGAACAGATGCTCGGCACATATGCGCAAACAACAGTCAGGACACATCCCCAAACCAGAAGGCGAAGGGAGGCTACCCTCTTGTCCCCCAAGGTAAACCCCAATGTGTAGGCGCCTAGCTGGGGGGCAGTAAGTATGCCCACCCCTGCCCAGCACCTCTCCCAAGGAGCAACTCCAGAATGGAAGAGTGTCCAACCCCCAACGAGGAGACTGGTTCCAGAGCCCAAGCCATGCGTCGCGGTGAGCCCGACAATGTCTAGTCGGAAATTCACAACCTTGTGCCTGTGTCCAGGCAAGGGATATCATGGATCCATTATTTTTCTCATCATAAGGGGTCTTGTGAGCTGTACTTTGTCTGGTTTCTCACCCAGGACCTGTTTGTCTTGGGTGACCCTACCAGCTCCTGGAATCATTGGAACACACAGACCCCTCCAGCATGATAAAGTGTCGGCTCCAGAAGAGGACAGCAGAGTTTTGTTTTAATTCTGCCAGAAATGGCAGTATTTGATGATAATTAGCTTAATTTAAAGTTTTAAAGGATTGTTATATGCAATTATTCAGATTAATTGATGCAAATCCATTGTTCTGTGGAAGGTAAATGCACATAAATGCTGTTTACGTACCTTTTAAATTTACAAATCAGCGTTTACTCACCTTGTCTGAAATCACTAATGTCAAGGATATGAATAGTTACTCACCATTTTTACTGCTGTGTATATATTCTACCTACCTTACATTTCTTTTTACCACTACACCACTGCTTCATTTCTTCATGATAGAAATTTATAGTAATATCAAATGTTGTAGTACTCAAGACCATTTTTTGAAGGTCTCGATCTTGTCTTTGAATCAGCCATATTTGTACTCGTTCTTGTCATGGACTGCGGATTTTATTTCAAAACCATCCGAGACAACTCTGAGAATATTTCTATTAATGAGCCGTCTACTGTCGGAGTGAATAACTTCTCACTTCAAGTGCACGTTACTGCCGACTGCGCCCAGCCCCGCCCCTTCACTCATGCACATGTGTGCACATGAACACAGTTGAAGTCGTGGTTGTCTGGGAAAGATGCCAACACAATCGTCTATTGTGGCTACATATACCACACAGTGTTTACCCTATCATTATATTAGGGGGGTTCCCCAAGTTAATTTTATTTTCTATATAGCGCCTGTTCACAACAGCAGTCATTTAAAGCTGCCTTTCCTATAGAACAAACTAAATAGCCTTAGGTTATTTATCTTACTTACAGTTCATCACTGTAGTACAGTATGTGCACAAAACCGGACACATTTTAAAACGGAATTTGCCGGCTGTCATTCTCGGGTTTTTCCTCACCAATCGTCTTATTTGCGCCATTCAGTCACTAGAGCTATGGCATTTCATAGGAGCGCAAGCCGGCATTTTGTCCGCAATAAATGTTTACTTTGTCTGTAATAAATGCAGACACATTCGCTCGCATGCTCTCTCCCCCGTCACGTATGTGTATCAACATTAAATAACATTAAAGAATCATTTAATAATATTCTTAGTAGCAGCAGCAATAGTGTTATGAGGGAAGCTGGTGAGGACAACAAGGAATCAGGAACTAGGTTTTTAATTGACATAAGGCAGACAGGACAGAAATGTCAAAAATGAACGGAAACGTGGACTAAATACACAGGACTAATGACAACAATCAGAAACAGCTATTAAAACACTGAGAATCCACATGGGGTTAACAAGGGGGGTGTAGCACAAGAGGATTAGCACAATCGGGGCGTGGCAGGTAGTCTGTGCTTTTACACTAAAAAACTGGAGTACTTAATACATTATCTAAAGCACCATGCTGGTTGTACTTTTGAAAAAAGATTTTGGGTTTTTCATTACATTTATTCAGCTGCTACAATTAAAAAAAAAATTTGTACTCTTAATGTAGCATACATTTATTTTTTATCTGCGTTGCTGGAAACAACCTCTGTTTGGGTTATTAAAAATGATGTAAATAGAATTGGTTTTTCATTATAATTTGAATTTCTTAAATGTCGAACCAACCAGTTAAAAAAATACCTAGAACTCAATCTGAATCTCAGAAGTTAAACCATGAAGGCCAACCTAAGATAACTTGTACGCATGGGGAAATGAGTCACGCGGCACTCACGTGTCTCAGCGGAAACAACGGGTAACACTTCAGTCTCAACATCGCATTTGCTGTGATAGCATTGTGCATGTTTACAATGATAGTGTAGGATCACACCTGGGACTGATTACAAAACTTAAAGCCCAGGGAGGGCCTGAGACAAGGCCAGCCTGGTACC
>JAODUD010000084.1:12425-29078 GCA_026784285.1 Stomatorhinus walkeri | reverse complement strand
TCAGAGCTAAATAAGATTTTAACAACTCTGAGCTATTAAGTTCTCCCCAAGCGAGCTTGATGGGCCGAATGGCCTCCTCTTGTTTGTTTAGTTCTTATGTTCTAATGATGTGATGGACATGAGGGACATGATTGACATGATAGACATGAGGGACGTGACGGACATCCTTTTTAGTCAAAGGATACCAACAGAGTCTAAGCCCTTTCAGTATGGCATGCATGTGGTCATCACAAATACATTTGCATGAAGCTTCCTAAAGTCTTGACATTAAAAATCAGCCCTTGACTTTTGCCCATACAGGCCCACCATACATACATACCCACATGTTTACCATCCAAATCTGTTGAGAATGGGGCTGGGGTTAGGGTTAGGGTTATAAATAAACCCACTGGCTCACCAGGAAAATGCCTAGTATGACAGATGCCCAGTCAAGGCCTGGACACAAGTATGCTGAGCTTTCTATTCAACTGTATGAGCAACATCAAACTAAGCAGACTTCTTACTTAAACAAAATGAGGCTTATTGCTTTTTTTCCCAACGCCTACACTGTTCTTTTCCTAAGATATTTTAATACCATGCATAATGTTCTTTGAGAAAAATTCAATTGATACATAGAAATCTTTTATGGAGTATTTCATCAAAAAAAGATGATTAGGTATCAACCTGCTAACGACTGAGTATTTATAAGATAAAGATAGCTTTTTAATTCCACAGTGACTATAAATAATCATGTATTTGGTCAAGACGTTCTAATTAGCACCTTTAATATCTGTGCTACCATAAGAAAAGGCCTACACACAGAAATATGCTGTTCTTACAAGAGAAACATGTTACCTGTAAGATTTGCGTGCACTGACATACACACACACACACATGCAGATAAATATATATATCCATTTGCCAACCCACATATCCTTCTGAGTCACAGGGGGTCTGGAGCCTATCCCAGAAGCTATGGGCACAAGGTGGAGAGCAACCCAGGACGGGGGGCCAGCCCATCGCAGGGCACACCCGCACACCATTCACACACACAAGCACACCTACAGGCAATTTAGCAACTCCAATCAGCCTCAGCATATCTTCACATTGTGGGGGGGGACCAGAGTACCCAGAGGAAACCCCACGACAACATGGGAGAACATGCAAACTCCACACACATGGAAGCCAGGCAGAGACTCAAACCTGGGTCCAAGAGGTGTGAGGAAACAGTGCTAACCACTGCACCATTATGCTGCCGCCTATATATAGCCCTCATGAAAATTACATGTTATACATAATGAATGAAGAATTGGTGTGCAATTATAATGCTCCTCACTAGTTTTTTTTATCACAACAATACAACCATTGACTTTTCTACAAATATGAATATGACTGTAACACACAAACTATTGTTTAATCATTTCTGGAGCAGAACAAGAAAATCTATAAAAATAAGCATCAAAGTCTTCAAAATGGATATTTTTTTTCTCTCCAGTTCTAAATCATTGTAATGGCTATTTGACAATTATATAAACAGACTGCATTATCCAAATTTCAGCATGATAAAGTTGCAATGAAAAAACTAAATATTTATGCAGAAGCCAGTGTGATTCAATCAGATGTTTGTATTTGTGATGAATTGTTTACACCTTTTATAGTTCACAGATTCAATCCATATGGCGGAAACGAGAAGTATTGCAACCACAGCGCAATACAACAACCACACCGCAAAAAAGAATAAAAACTAGAAAATAAAATGACAATTTGATGAAAGTAAGAGGGCTTTTATCTCTGGCCTAACTCAGCTGTGGTATGGCTCAGATTCCCTCCTTGTATTTCAATAAAATGCAGGTCACATGGTTTCAGTGTCCCAGGGAGTCTTTTGCTGTTTTGGGAAGTTTCTAGAACACCAATTGACATGTCAGCTTTGCAGGACACAGATAGCAGCTAGACTGAACTGACATGGGTTCTGGCTGATAAAATGCTTAAAAAGCAGTTCTGTTGAAAGAATTAAGCAATGGACCTGTGCTTAAAAAGTTGAATATCAATAGGCTACATTCATACAAATGTCTCATATTGATTTGCACATTAATTAGACATTAACAACTAAATTATTCATTTTAAATGTTTTTTTACAATGAAGTCCATGTGAGCAGACCTTAAAGGACAGTAATTTAATCTGAAAAAAGTTAATTTTCAGTTTCATTCATTTTCATAGTGGATTTTTTTTCATCACTGTCTTAATTGGCATTTGATGATGGAATTTAGTTCTAGTCACACAAATTGTAACATTCAGAAACCTTCCATGTGTTGATTAGGTATCATGTGTCAGAGGACCATATTGACTTTCTCTCAGTGTTCTGCCTCCAGAAACCTGACAACAGCCATTTGGTCACAATCATTTTCAAAAATGACCATAAGAATCATAAATTCAATTGCATATGTGTAATCAATAACACTTTTGGAAGGACACTGGTATCATTTCTGCGATGGGCTGCTACCCATCCAGGGTTGTTCCCTGCCTTGTGCTCATTGCTTCCAGGTAGGCTCCAGGTATGGAAAATGGATGGATGGATGGTATCATTTTCAATTCCGCTTCTGCAACATTTAGAAAGTCACTCTTATGAGGATAGTGTGTGGTTCGGCAGGTTAGGCTGCTGTGATAGTGACCAGGAGGGAGTGGGTTTGAGTCCTGTGACCAGCAGAGTGACCCCACTGTTAGGTCCTTAACCCCGAATGGCTCCATTGACTAGCTAACACAAACCAGATAAAATTAACATACAATTATTATTTTTTTTTATTGTATTTCAAGTGATTGGTACGTCATAGAACCTCCCTTGTAATTTTGAAGTTACAAAAAATTTTTTTATTTATACTTTATATCATTAATTAGTAATCTCATTTTGGCAGAGCAGACATGAGAAACAGATGAAAAATCAGGAAATATGGTGAAACTAACATGTTAGACTGTTGTGGTTCAAGACCTCAATGCAGCATAGAGTAACCTAAAGGGACTGTGACCAAAAATAACTAAAAGTTTCATATGTTTACAGATTTCTATTAGGCTGCTGTCTGAACTCATGGGATTAGAGGCTAGTGAAGCATTATTTGGTGAAGCAGATGAAGGTAGATGAAAAGGGCAGTGCTGCAGGTGAGTCTTCTGTACATCACTAGCTGTCTGGGTGTTATGAATGGCTAACTGAAAAAAATATTGCTGAGGAAGGCTTGATCTGCTGCTTTGGTGAGCACAGCCCCTCTTCAGTCAGTTCCTGAGTTACAGATTGCAGGTTAAATCCAAGATTGAGGAGTAAACATCCTTCCCATACTGATTAGTGGGTATTGAATTTTAAGTAAGTAATGTGATAATCTTATATTCATATTCTCTCCTCTGCAGAAACTAATTTATCATGACGTGGAATTCTGTGAACACTTTCTTTATCATATCTGAGATGAGTTAAAGGAGGGTTTTAAAATATAGTGGTACCTCGACCAACGAACAGTCCTGATCACGAACCAGATGTTAAATATTTTTTTGTGCCGGTTCGCGAACCATGTTTCAGGCCAGTTGTCTAACAAGGCTGTCCTTTCCATCAACTTTTCTAGCACAGGTGTGCATATAAAGGTAGAAATGACCATAGGTGCCATACAGGTTAAACACACACTGAACTGTATATTTTAATCTTGAGTAGGCCTTGTAAGACTGGTAAGAACGCTATGCAGTGCACACACCCCTCAGTGTGCTCAGTGAATCAGTCAATGAATACACAGAAGAAAAGCTCTGTTTAAACCTGCTGGGATTCATGTCCAGTGTTCTTTGAAGCATTTTTCAAGTTTTCAATGAAATACTGAGCTATATTTAAAAGCAAGCCCAATTACTGGATAATGCATACAGACCAAAATCCCTTTTCTTCCTGTCTTTTATTGACAGTGTGTTAGCATAGTATTACCAGGATGTGCGCCTGTCCGCCCCTGCCCTCCATGTCATGCTTTTGGCCAGCATGTGCTGCTGCTCGTTCTGTTTCCCCCTCTCTCTCTCCTTTAGCCCTCAGCTCCGGTGTGTTGTCTTCCTTTCCGGGTTGCTGTGTAGCTCACTGGGTGGGGCATGTGGCTCAGAGGCTGTAACCTCCAGTTGTAGCTTTGAGGCCAGTCTCAAGTGTTTTAAGCTTATTGTTTATTACTTGCCATATTTTCCTATTTTTAGGTTTTCCCTGTTTTCTGTGTTCTATTTCTATGTATTCTGACGGTCATAGTCTCTCTGGTGTTACAACGGTGTTTGCTATGTATTCTTAGTCTTCAGTATTTGCTATGTCCCTTAGTTCTGTTGGTTAATTGAGTTTTTCGGTGTGTCTTTAGTTCATTTCTCCAGTAGGTGATTATGTTACAATGTCTTCAAGTTACACTGTAGTTGTTGTTGCAGCTGCCCTGTTTCGGGTTTTTCTGCACCTGCTCCCTGTGTCGCTCTTTTCCGCTTGTTATACCTTTTTGATATTTTTGCCGTTGCTCTTGTTTCCCCCATTTGCTGTTGACCCCACATGCTCCTTCTCTTTTTTACCCAGTGTGTTATTTCCCCAATAAATCCCTTAGCTTTGGAGTGGTTCATCACCTTTTCCCCCACCTGTGCCATGCTGCACCATAAGTATATTCAGGTCGACAGTGTCAAAGACAGGACATTACTGGGTTTTGTAAGTGTTTTTTTTTTATACATACATTTAATTTCAGTTGAATAAGGAAAACGGTGAGAATTTTCTTCTTTCTTTGGAAGTGGCTTGGTGTTGAATGTCGGGTTCAGCTTTGTTAAAACCTTGGGACTTTAAATCTGTCTTTAATGCATGCTTGTTAAAATAAAGATGCTGAACATTCATCATCTACAGTACAGATCATTAAAATGAAAGTCATAACCTCCCTCTTCCCTTTCATTTACCTTTATTTACTTAGGCATTTTTATCCAAAGTGACGTACGAAGCGGAGTCACCTAGTCCCTGGAGCAAGTGAAGTCAAGGACCCTGTGATGACATCACTTTGATTTGAACCAATGCCCTTCTGAGCATGGACACAGAGCCCTAAGCCGCAGAAACACACACCGCCTCATTCTCTTCAATCCTGAATTTTCTCTGTAGAGTTGCAGTTATGGCTCCCTGGAGAGACTGGGTTCCAGTCCAGCAGAGGTCCCCTGGAAGACAAAGCAATATGAGCACATGGCTTGACTGTCCTCCTGCGTCTGATCATAGAGACCTGGTGTGTAGCAGATGGCAATCTTGCACGTTATCACTCACTCTGACCCAGACAATATTTCTCTGTCTCAGACAGCAATGCAGCAATAGTCTTGTTCAAGAGGAAATATGAGTATTTCCTACACACCACAAATTGTGTACTGGCCCTGTGTTTGTGATGGGACATTATTACTAAAACGCTACTTCAATCAATTTAAATGTATTTTTATATAGTGCCTTTCAGAACACAGGCACCCCAGGGCATTTGACGAGAGGGTGTGACAATCCATTTCTACATCATTTATACAAAACGGTGCTTGAAACAGGTAAAAGGTAAAGGAAGAATAGCAGAAGACAACAGAGGAGAGACATAAACTTTCAAGGAAAAAAACATCTTCAATTCCTACTGTCATCATTTTCTGTTTTATGTGCTAAGCAAGAAGACATTTCTTAAAATACAACAAAATGTCCTTCACACATCATTCTTTCTTAAAATTATGCAGGAAAGAATGTCCATAACTGTAACTTTCCTTTTGTGTCAGGCTAAAATACAAAGTTATAAATTTAACTTCATAAATGAGTTTTGCTTAGAGGGTAATTTTTATGTGTAAAGACAAAATTATAATGTTGACTCAGGAGAAAATGAGTTGTCTTACACCATGGTATATGTACGATGTACAGCTGTACGACCTCTTAACTAGTGTCAGGCCATAGGAAGCTTGTAGCCCATATTAGGAGGCAGGAAGGCAGCCTATACACACACTATGGGTGACTTTCAAAGACTCCAATTTGCCTAATTGCATGTCTTTGGACCGTAGGGGAAAATCCATACAACATGGGGAGAAGAGGGGACCTTTACACACTGTGGGGGTGAGATTCAAAGACTCAGCCCTGGAGATACGAGGCTACAGTCCTTCTGGCCACATTCTCGTGCCACCCAGTACAAAATATATTCATACAAATTTAATTTGTGTTGTGTAAGTTATATTTTAAGGCAAGTTTCAGGAAAAACGAGCATCACCTTGCAGTCTGTTCATTACGGCACATGTCGATTTAAGAGAAAATTCAATTATAATCAATAGGGTGGCGTGCATGATTACTAAGCGCCTTTAATTAAGCTCTTATTATTCTCTTCAGGGGTGCCAATGTCTCAGCAAGGCGGCACATTCCTTTCAGCGTGCCCCAAAATGCCATCGCTGGAATGCTTTTTGCATTAGTATTTTTGATAAAGTCCTCAACACAGATATCGGCAGTCCCGGAGCGACATGATTCGACAGGACGCTTCCTGCATTGAATGCAGCCATTTACAACTTTTGACATCACATTTCAGGGAAGCATGAATGGATGCAAGATGTTCATATTAATCACTTGCAAAAATGATAGGAGGAGAACGGCCTGAGCAGGCCCAACTTTGGATTATTGCAAAAAAGGCAGAATACCGAATGTTTTGAACGCATTCGGTGAAGAATTTCACACTTAATTCCAAATTTAAATGCAAGGCAGGAGGCAGCTTCGCATTTTCAGTGTGGAAATGAAGAAATGCAGTCGATTGTGCTGTCGGAGATACTGCTGATAAGCATTCCATCGACCTTCAGCGGCTTAATTGGCTCTAACATTATTCGAAAAAGTCTATACGCCTATTATCCTTTTTATCAAGACGTAGGCAGACCTGGAAATTCATCAGAAATGTGCCTGAGCTGGATTTTAAGTTACCCTCCTCTATAAGACTGAAAAGTGATTTTGGGGGGCAGGACCATTTCATCCTGGCACCACCCTCTCCAAAAGAAGCTCTACAGTTCAAACAACCACTAAGTTTGCAGCCAGCAGTGTATTAAAAACATCCTATAGAATTGTACATTTGCACAACTGCTCCAGGGTTGGAAAAATATCATTTGACACTGGGATAAAGCTCAAAAAAGGTACATTAAAAGTTGTCATGAGAGATGACTTGTTACTTGATCTCCAAAGGTGAACCTACTCTACCAATATTAAAAACATCTAAATAATGGAGAAAATATGTGAATTATCAGTGTCAAAAGCTATTTTAAGGGCTTTGCAAACAGGTCTTAAACTACTTGAGAAGAGTTCATCTCCACAGACGTCAAGGTTTAAACGTACAATTTGCAATAAATGCAGGTCCTCGGAACCCCCACCTCCAGCTACTTCTGAAGGAAACATTTCAATTCCTCAAGAGAGACAAACTGTAATTTATCTTCTTTGTTTGGGAATGAGGAAATGAAACTTTGAATAAAACAGGCAGCATTGTATCATCGCTTCCATTTCCTTCTACTTTGTCTTCTGTTTGGCTTGTCTAATATGGACAGAGACTGCTGAACGTCCTGAGAAGCTCCCACAGACATCCCAGTGTGCACGGAATGACAATGAGGCCAGACTCCCCTGTTCTGCCTATTTTTCACCCCATTTATAATTTTTCCCATCATGCATGTGTCAGTTACAATAAAGTACACATTTTATTTCCTTTTCTATATTCGTGTCATGGGTAGCTGCCGCAGGCCTGTAATATCTGCATATCTCACCCTGGAAGGCCAATCAGCTATGAGGCTGACATTAGGGGACAGCCCTGTGCCTGGATGCAGGACATCAGGGCACCATCTGTCCTCAGGCGTAGGGGGCAATGACAATCACTTGTGACAATGGGTGAGATCAGCGGCAGTGGGGTGATGGAATCGGTACTGAAAGGTGAGAGGGCCTCCTGGCCGTTTACTCATCACCCAGTAATTAAGAGTCTGCTTGCACCAAAACTCAATACTCATGCACTGCAAGAAGGCTGTGAACATGTACAAAGAAGCCCTATTATCACGTCATGGTGGTTTTAAATCTCAGATCCGCCATGTAAGAATCTGCCAAATGCGGCAGACATAGATGTGAACATGAAGAGAGGAAGGGGAGATTGGGGCAGCCATGTTGTTTTTAACATTTTCTCAGTGTCATTAAAAAAAAAAATAAAACCCATTGCAAGAATTCCAAAAAACTCAGAGACATACCAAAGCTTGCTAGTTACCTGCCATACAGTAAGTATGTGTGCTTGTTTTCATGATCCACCTCCACATGATTTCAAAGCATAATCACCCACTTTAAAATAATGTACAGTTACTTTATTTAAGTTCTGTCTAGTTAATGTCACATTGTTCAGTTTTGTTCAAGTTCTGCTTATCGGTTTGGCTCTGTGATTGAGACTGGTTCGATTGTTCCTAGTCTTGCCTGGTTCTGGTTCCCTGGTTTCTGGTCTAGTTCTCTGTCTTTGTTCCTCATTAGTAATCACCTTAACTTGTTTGAGTTCCTCAACTTTGTTATTAGCGATAACTCAGAGATACCTCAGAGTCAGTGGCCCTTATCCTACCAGCACACGGAGGCACACCAACTGAAAAGCAGAGCACACACAGACTGGAAACTAGCCTCCTGGCTGTCTGTGACTGTCACTGCATTCAGGTCCAGGATACTAAAGTCAGATTTTCTGTAACTATGTCCCATTATCAAGACAGTAATCAAAACATACAGACCTGTACAACATGTTATATTTAATATTATGCAGAACATCCATAGCTAAAGTCGCTGTAATGCTCAGTTTGAGGATATCTTTTGACTCCAATCCATGAACTATGACCATCCATTCTCTCCTTAAATTAAAAATATTTGGGAATCCATAGGGATTTTCTTTGTAATAAATGGTTAAGCCCTTAGCACTGATAATGACTGCTCAGCTTTCTTCATTTCCTGCTGAGGGGTCTAAATGCCACATTCATTAGAGGACTTTGAAATGCCCACAGAGGCAGCGCGCCTTAATAGAGTCAGAGGCGACCTCTTGTGCCATGTTTTAAATGCACAGCGAGTGGCCGGTTTCCCCGTTGGCAGTAACAATGTTAGTGCCCTTTCATCAAATAAGCCAACCACAGAGCTTTTAACACACTCCCTCAGGGTAAAGGCAAAGGACAGATGACGGTACTAAATTCATGATACCTAGGGAATGACATACCTGCATGTTCATCGTTAATGACGTACCTGCACGTTCATCGTTTAATGATATACCTGCACGTTCATCCTTATTGACGTACCTGCACGTTCATCGTTAATGGCGTACCTGCACGTTCATCGTTAATGACGTACCTGCACGTTCATCCTTAATGACGTACCTGCACGTTCATCGTTAATGATGTACCTGCATGTTCATTCTTAATGACGTACCGGCACGTTCATTGTTAATGCATTGTTTGTCATGGACTTGAGGGGTTCTGGCACAGGGGCGGGGCAATGTGCAGGTGGGGAAAGGAGATGACGATCCACTGGAGGGTCACAGGATGAACAGGGTTTATTAACAGAACTGAAAACATTGGAAACACTACTGAAACAGACCATGAGGGGTCCAAAACCAAAATATGGAAAAACAAACACTAACTCCAAATGGGTCAGGGCAACAAGAAACAGGCAGACAGGAAAAGTACAAATAACACAACACAGGGTTTGTTCCCTAGTGTTTCATTTGTATCAGTTTTCTAGTTCTTGTGTTTTGTAACTTGCATTCGGTAAGCAGAGGGGTTTAGTAGCCTCACACTCAGCTCATTGAGCTATGCAGCAGTTTGGGGAGGAGGGAAAACAAACAATTTGACAACGGGGAGGACAGGATGGCCAGTGATCTCTGCTGGCCAAACGGGGAGAAGCACCAAAGACCAGGACAGGCGGGTGCAGACCTTGACTTTGCTATTGTATCTTATTATTATTTAGCTGAAGGCTAATGATAGTATCTGAATAACTTGTTATATACTGTACAGGGCCACACGGTGACTGTGGGTGGGGGATTTAAGCTAATTACAAAATGCACATAGGAATGAGACACCTTCTAGTTCAAACCAAAGTGTATCCATCCATCCATCAATTTCCTGAACCTGCTTATGAAATGAAAGAGTAACTATGTTTAAATTATTTAGGAAGCAGTGTGTAGCTAAGTGGGCTAAGCTTCCGTGCCTGTAACAGAACCCTGGCCTTAACAGAACAGTCTGTGGACCCTTGAGCATGGCCCTTAACCCCCAGCTCTAGGGGTGCTGCACGCAAGCTGACTCTGCGCTGTGACCCCCTCCCCGCCCAAAGCTTGCTCACACCTCCGCATGTGTTTCATGGATATTAAGATGGGGCAAAGTGAAAAGAAACTTAAGCGGTTTTCTTTATCCAAAACAATATTCAGGGGGCTACCTTGAACCTGCTGCGGCTTAAGGGCTTTGCTCTAGGGTTCAACAGTGAAACCATTTTGCCAATCCAGGGATTAGAAGGTAGTGACCTTGTGATTACAGGCACACCATCCATAACTGCTGAGACACACGTAAACAAGCCATTACAATTATCCAAAGATATTCCACTCTATCTTCTCTAGCTTAATAGTAGTGATTCTTCTTACAGCGTTATCCCCTGCAAAAGTCTTAAAAGTCTAAAAAGTCTTAGTTCTCTGAAAAGATAATATTTAACATGCAGAGACATCCTGGAAGAGAGATTCTGCTCCTTTAGCACCTTCTCAAGACTATCAGAAGCACGGCCAAGTTTAATATGTGATGTTTGTGTTAGCAAGACGATGCTGCTGAGGTGGTCGGAGTAATAGCCCAGCCAAGCACATTGTTGCTTGATGATGACATTCTTGCTGATTGCTACCATACAGCCCTCCCCAGGTAGAAATATGCCAGCCAAGACCCATGAAAATTCCACACTGGACACAACAGAAACTCACACTGCTGATTCCTCTAAATTTCATAATTTCTGGACTACGTCATAAAAGATATCCAAAAATGTAAAGATTGTACATTCTACTAAGGGCAGCACAACACATCCAAACATTAAGAACATCCTTATCAGTCACAGTATTCGTCTATAATGCATTAAATGTACAACCAGGTATATCTATATGATAAGGATAAATGTGGCACATTGGTAATAGCTGCTCACCACCTGAAACACATGAAATGAAGCATGACCCAGTGGATCAAATGCATTTTCACTGAGAGCGACTCCTTCCCCTTCTTAGTTGTGGCAAACAGCATTTGGCGAGTTGCAAATGAACGTTATTTAACATGATATGTTCTATTACATAACATGAAAAGTTCATGCTTGTAAAGGTTTTCCACATTAGTGTTAAAAGTCTTTTTCCTCATAGGGCCAGGTTTGAAAAAACAAGATAATTATGATGATCATTTATGCAAAGTTTCTAAGATAGGACCCAGAACTTTTATTTTGAAACAAACATATAGAAAATACGTAAGCTATTAACACACAGCTGCATGATATATTGTGTGTATGCGCTAAAATGATTTGTTGCCATTTATTTTTGGATATACTGTATTTTGTTTCTGGTCATTTCACCTGCAATTTTATAAATCTTGCAGTGTTACTTGCAGAAATTTCACATAGAGTAATATCATGTAGACCTAATTAGCACCTTAACCATACCAAACAATCATTTGCTTTAAATAAAAAGCCTTGTTCACTTCATTGAAGGCTCTCAGATTTGTTCAGCAAAGCTAATCAGTGACAGCCTTGGCAAATTATGCCAAACACCTGTTCTTTACCAGAAAATACCAAGAAGATCTGGCTTCAGAACACTGGGCCACATCCCCTAGGAGGATCCCCATTGTGGGGCTGGAAATCACATGACTTCCACCTGGCCCGGACATGACATTATGCAAATTCAGGAACAGAGGCGGTACCTCAACTAGGAGGTTCCATATCACATCATCTCCTCAATAGCGCTGGATATGATGCCAGTGTAACACTGGGCAATGACTTAAATCTCTTTAAAAATACACATTTTCTTTTTCTGGTGATAGACATCAATAGTCCTTTTAAATGTATGGCAATGGATGCTAACAGACTTTTAAATTTGCTGTGAAATTCTCACTTTTATGTAGTTTAAGATATTATGAGAAATATATAAAATAAGGTAGATTAATGTGTTCATGGGTCCCTAAGTTGTAATTTCAGTAGACCTGTCTACTGCCCCTACTTCCAGAATGACAAAACAATTAACTTTAAAAGTAATATATATTAGTGTAACTGAATAATACTTTTAATAAAGAGAATCACATCAGAAGAACAACAAACCGCCAAGCTTACACTTTCACACCAGTCATATGCGGCAACCAGAAAGTGCGTAACAGAGAAGGGATCACAATAACAATAACTGTAAAACATGACATTTTGATCCAGTGCATGTCAACACAATGTGCACCCAAGCCATACTTACCATAGACTGTATAAACCACAGATAACTGTACAGAGAGGGCAAATTCCAAAAGAACGCAGAACAACAACTTACTATAAGAATGTGTAACCCAGCAAAGAAAATGTTCACTTTTTCTCCTTTTTATTTCTATCAACGCATTTGCAGTCTTTTATTTTGAAGAACTTTTATTTTGAAAAGAGGAAGTGTGATCCTGTCTCTAAATTTTATTATTTTTTATGTTTCACGGTCACGTTGGGTGCTAATAATTTCATTTGATTAGAGCAATATTAGTCCCGCCTTCCGAGCATTGGGCCAAAATTACGTATTAGCTCTCAGTATTTTTGCACTGAGACACGAACTATATAGGCCGTGTGGCTGTGTTCTTTGCCGTGTTGGCACCAATACCTCATCTTGGCTAGGTCTTATATTTGGTGCTGAAAAGAGACACTGGAACGGATTCCATGATTCTCTCCGGATGGAGATGGCGAACCTGTGCCCAGAACTGAAATGAACCCTTGTTTGAAGAACTTCATTCTTCTCTCCAGAGAAACACCAAACTGGTAACAACTCAAATCACTAAACCAAAAACAAAAGAAGAAAATAAAACTGCACTAAACAGAATTTTCACTTGACTAATGACCAAAAAGGACAAACTGAAATATTGAGCTCAATAGGGCTGTTTCTTTTGTTGTGCAGGGTTACTGTTATTACTATTGTTGAAATTGTTGAATGGCATCTTATTTTATTTTTACTTCTCTATAAAATAATATCATTATTCTTGCTCATTTCCTGCCTCCAGCCATTTCATTCCACATTCACCTCAATTGCTTGTTGTAATCCTGTTGAACCTAGCAACTGGTCTATACTTTGGGCTTGTCCTAGATTTGGTATTTGAAGCATTAATTTGCCACTAAAAAGTAAGGGATTTTTGGTGTTAAATTTAGTGTAAAATTGATCTATAAAAGTAAGTTTTAAAATCTACTTTATAAAAATTCAGAGTGCATTTTTCTAGTGTGTTCATGTAAAGAAAATATGAAGATCATTTGAAAATATGTTTAAAGACTGAAAATATGTTTAAAGACTGAAAATATGTTTAAAGATGAAATAGCTAAAGTGATAGATAGATAGATAGATAGATAGATAAATTGAGCCCTGTCAATATTTTCATGTACAAGGATTATAATTTAGTTGCAGTATAATATGTAGTGCCTATTGAATATGTCATAAATTTTAAACTGACCAATTTGCCCTGATCCCCTTTCCAATACACTTCAAATGTGAACTTAGTTATTTAACAAAACAAATTTTCTTTTTCCATGTCCCATTTTTAAGCCAGAATAACATTATTCTGACCCTTGCCTATTATTGAGAAACTACCACACCGATTTCCAGAATCGGTTCCTGCCTTGTCCTGTTCTCTCCACCATTTCCCTGTTTAGCCAGTGGGCAAACATTTTCCCTTTTGTAAAACCCATGTTAATTATGTTACCTGTGTTTATGTGCTTTAGTATTTGTGTATGAAGCGTTTTTTTGAGTGGAAGCAGAGTCTGGGGACTTGGGGGTGGACTCCCCTATCTCTGGTGCGGAGGTCGCTGAGGTGGTTAAAAAGCTCCTCAATGGCTGGGCCCCGGGGATGGATGAGATCCTTAAGGATTCCTCCAGAGGAGCTAGACGAAGTAGCTGGGGAGAGGGAAGTCTGGGTTTCCCTGCTGAGACTGCTGCTCCCGCGACCTGAACTCGGAGTCAGCGAGAGATAATGGATGGATGGATGGTGTTTTTTTTTTCCTGGGTAACCCTGCCTGTGCCCAGTCTGTTTCCATGCCCCGTATTCCTTGTACAGTATTTCCTGTTTTCTCTGTAGCTCTTGATCCCTGTTGATCCCTCCTTTTTACCGTGTTACTTGCATAAGATACTTGCCTGTTCTCAGATCCCTCATTGACTATTGTCTGTGTTGCATGTTACCTGAGTGTGTTTGTGTTGATCCCTGCTGAAAGGCTTGTTCTTGGTCTGCGTGTTGGTTCTTGTATTAATTGTGTGCCTTTGTTTAGGCCCTTCGTGGTCCCATTTGTTTGTGGTTGTTTTGAGTTCAGTTCACAATGAAGTTCCCCTTTGATCTTCTAAGCCGCATTGTGGACCCTCTTCAATGCCCCAACAAGACACTGATTCAGCTTCATCTTCTACTCCTTTGCTTTAAAAACATATCTTTTCATGTTACTTGGAATTTGTGTCAACCAGCAACTTTTAATATCACATATCTTTCTAGGTAGTTTTTAAACTCATTCATGCTGCCTCTTTTTGTAACATGCTTGTGTATGAAAATAACCCAAGTCCATTTGTATGTAAAATACAGGTCACAGCCACCTTTCATTTTCAGACATCTACAAAAACAAAATAATAGAAATAACAAACACCTTTAAACCTTAAATAAAGAGAGCTGTATTTCTTCATCTGGTCGGAGGCTTCCTGTGTGACTAATTGGCAAAGTCAGAAGCAGGGAATTTAAATCAGCTCCCTGAGGATAGTTCTGCTGGAGACCTCGGAATCCCAGGAAGCCGCAGAGTGAGAGTGAGATATGTCATGCGGGAAGGCAGGACTGCTAGCCGGTGCTTAGCTGGCATCCAGCTCTGTTTTGTGAGGCACACTAATCCCATAAAGTCACCAAGCCGGGCACTCGCAGACCAGGAAGCTGTGAAATCACCTTAAGGTGTGCCTACGTCGGCCACCCTCTGGCTTCATTTAAATGGATGAGCCTTCAAGACTCCTGGCCAGGAATTGATGAGCTACTTAAATTTTTCTCCTAAACCCAAAACCATAAGTCTGGACAAAAGCGACTTGTCATGAGTGTGAGTGGTGCTCATTTGCATATCATCCTCACATGTGGCAAAATGCTGCAATGCAACATTGTAGTATGGGGAAGATAAAGTTTTATGTGTTAAGAAAATTACAACGTTCGTGTGTCTGCTTCTTTTTTACAACCGGACTAGAGAAAACAGGACTATCAACTAAATTAACTTTTTTTGAGGGTTTTTTTCAGGGTTTGTTTTGTTATTTGAAGAAAAATGCTAAATACACAATGAATTGTATTTTTCAAAATGCCTTATATTTATTATTATGTTGCACTGGGTTTCATACCTAATTCATGGGATGCATTAGAGAATAGTGAAACTGAAAGCACGGTTCACTAAATAAAGCATAAAACCTCTAGTACAGTTTGTCTAAAACCGCATGGGTACATCAGAAGACTTTGTCCAATAATGAATCAAAGATGTATGTTGTTTGGCCCTGTTACATCTGGGGAAAATAAAAACATGTGTTATTGTGCTGGTGTGGTGATCTGGGCAAATTACCATAATTGTACACTGGGTGTCTTATAAATACATATTATATAATGTTTCATCTCCAGTAATATATATGTACTTTTTAATTGGTATGTTGCATTGGGTATTAAAATAATTCAACCATGGGGAGGATAATCTGGATAAATGCAGAGGGTTGTGGCAGGCAGGGCATCCGATGTAAAACATTTGCCAAACCAATGATGCGAATCACAAATATAACTCCCGTACCGGATCGGTTGTGGCCCGGGTTAACAACGACCGCCACTGGTACTGTTGACCTACAGGGTGCCGGTGGAAATTGGGCTACTGTACGTCGTCAAAGAAGGAGAGGAGGAAGGCATGTTCGAAAGCATAGAGAGAAGAGGAAAGGCAAGAGTTTAGGAGTGGTAGTAGGGACCGTGACAGGGAAGGGAAGAGAGTTGGCCATTATGATGCTGAGAAGAAAGGTGGATATACTGTGTGTCCAGGAGACCAGGTAGAAAGGTAGCAAGGCTAGAAGCTTAGGAGCAGGGTTCAAATTGTTTTACCATGGTGTGAATAGGAAAAGAAATGGAGTAGGAGTTATCCTGAAAGAGGAGTTTGTAAGGAATGTCATAGAGGTGAAGAGAATATCAGATAGGGTGATGAGTCTGAAGCTGGATATTGGTCAATGTTGTTAGTGGTTATGTCCCACAGGTAGGATGTGAGCTAGAAGAGAAGGAGAGATTCTGGAGTGAGTTAGATGAAGTGATGCTGAGCATCCCCAGAGGTGAGAGAGTGGTGATTGGTGCAGACTTCACTATATTGGGGAAGGGAACAAAGGTGATGAAAATATGATGGGCAGGTTTGGATTTCAAGACAGGAATGTAGAAGGACAGATGGTGGTGGACTTTGCAAAGAGGATGGAAATGGCAGTAGTAAATACTTT
>JAODUD010000082.1:23754708-23766227 GCA_026784285.1 Stomatorhinus walkeri | reverse complement strand
AAGCCCAGTCCTACATACAGAGCCAGCTGGACCAAAGAGCTGAATAAGAGGGAGGATTTGAACAGTAAAGTCTTACAAGCTTTATAGCAACCACATCTGTAATATTACATAGGATACATGTGCATATTCTGTATCATCCATCCATCCATCAAACAGGCCTGCAGCCTATCCCCAGCAGCACAGAGCACAAAGCGGGGACTCGCCCTGGAATTGTATTATAATTAAGGGGGGAAAAATCTAAGATAATATCCTTAGTCTAATAAAGTATAAGTTTCCCATTCCTCTGTGACCAGGTAAATGCTGCTAGCTGGACCCCCCCCCCCCCCCCCACTACTTTAAATGCTGCTGCATGCTTACCTCAGGTTTTCATTATTTTCTCCTTCTTCATCATGTACAGAGAAAAAGACAATAGTGGAAACAGGATAAAGGATTGTTAATAAAAAACAATGTTCTGTTAATCAATAAAGACTAAAGAAAAGGTCACTCTTGAAATATAAATTACGAAAGATATTCTACAGAATAACTGGTTGGATGCAAAACAATAAATTAGGGTTATGACCAAAGTGTTCAAATCCCAGGGCACTGATAGTGAACAGGTGAAATTAATTATTTTACTAACATGTATATGTTGTAGTAGGGTGGCACGGTGGTGCAGTGGCCTGCACTGTCGCTTCACATCTCTGGGATGTGAGTTCAAGTTCCCACTGGAGTTCCGTGTGTAAGGAGTTTGCATGTTCTCCCTGTGTCATCGTGGGGTTCCTTTGGGTACTCCGGTTTCCCCCCACAGTCCAAAAACATGCTGAGGCTAACTGGAGTTGTCAAATTGCCCTTAGGTCTGCTTGTGTGAGTGACTGGTGTGTGGGTGTTCCCTGTGATGGGATGGATGATTCACTACATCACTCTCACTCCCTCTTACACCATTTATACACCAATTAAGTATTAAACAATGAATATTAAAATGTGTTTTGCTAAAGGCACAGTGGTGTAGTGCTTGCAACCAGAGTCGGTGTAGTGCTCTGCAACCAGAGTTTGACTTTCTGCTACGGCTCTGTGTCTGTGGAGTTTGCATGTCCCCCCCGTGTCATTGTGGGGTTTCCTCCAGGTACTCTGGTGGCTCCACACTGTCCAATGGCTGTTTGGAGTATGGTGTATGTGAGTATGTGTAATGGTCAGATAAACATTACATTGTGGGGACCAGATGTCCCCACAATGTAATAAAAACCTGTTATTTTGCCATTGTGAGGACCCTTTTTTCAGTCTCCATATGGAGAAATTCAATTCTCTAAAAATATGCGACTGCAATAAAAAAAACTAAAAATGCCAAAATACTTATGTTTTCTTTGATTACTTATGCTTAAGGTTAGGGCTGGGTAGAGGTTAAGGTTGTCATTGTTGGGATTAGGGTTGTGCCCATAGAAATGAATGGATGGTCCCCACAAAGATATGAGTAAAGGTCTGCGTATGTGTGTGTGTGCATGCCCTACGACAGGTTGGTGCCCCAACCTTGGTTGTTCCTTGTATGGATGGATGGATGGATGGATGGGAACTTACACCCCTGAAGGGAGGTGAGGAGAGTGTGCTGATACTGTGCGTCACTGCATCCACCAGATGACGAACAGCCTCAGGGATGAGAACCAGAGAGCAGCAGTGCAGCGGGTGATACCTCAGCACCACACTCGTTTGGATGGAATGGAACACTGTGTAGTTTTCTCTGGTGACTGGAGAGTAAATCCTGCCAACAACCCCGCAAATTTTTCCCTGAAAGTTAGAGGACCCCTGATGTAGCCCATTTAAACTGATACTGTTAATTCCCTCTAAATTTATTTATCACATAAGTGATAAAATTGTATATTTGGGCCTTAATTTACAAAATGCAGTTTAAAACTGACTGATTCATTCATTTTACTTTTTAAATTTCATCTTTATTTAAGAATAAATACTTTACAGTCATTTCAACTCTTACAATGAACATTTGCATTCATACTTATATAGAAATACATGTGTCACGTCTGCGGGGTGCAGCGTGCCTACATGCAGGCAGCGTGAGGCAAACAAGACATCCGGAAGCAGGAAATCCAGGGAAACAGGGTTTATTAACGAGAAACAAGGGTAAACGCTACAATACATCACAATGACCGAACTGGGGATACGAACTCAGATGCAGACTAAATACAAAAGACTAACAGGGAACTAACCAGGAAACAGAGGATCACACTCAAACGGATGAACAACAGGTGGTTTCCAATCAGGGTTTGCACACGAGGAGCGAGGGGGTGTGGCACACACGGGGCTCGAACGGGCGAAGTATGACAACATGTATGAAAAGGGTCTGATTAAATATTTTGTTCAGACATCTTACCTTCAGTGACTGACAGGTAAACCCGATCTCCAGCATCTGAAGCTCCACTGATATTTACAAAACATGAGTACCAACCAGAGTCCTCAGCTGTCAGATTGTTCACGGTCACAGTGAAGACTCGCTGGTCAGGATCATCTCTGATTGACACGTTATTCTCCTGTGGTCAGTCAGTGTGTACTATGAGAGTACATGGATTCCAATGATTCCCTTTACACCAGTATTTCCCATGTGTTTTATACAAATTCACCATAGAAACATGGGATGGTGACAGATCCCACACGCTGTACAGACACCCATCCGACTGTGGACACACTCAACAACAACCAACTGAATTCACATTTTCCTCATCTACGTAACTATCTCTAAGTAACTGTATAATATTTGCATACTTGGATTAGGGTCACATTCATTTATCAGAACCATGGGGATGTACAGTATAAAAGACAAAAACTATCATTTTGTCACAAGAACAAAGGAGAGACACAGGAAAACAAAACGGGTGACGGATCATAGGATGGGCTACAGCAGGATGCAGGATTGGGAATTTGAACCTGAAAGTGTGTTCTAGGGTCTGAGAGAAAAACCAGGACCTTAAATCACTTCCGCTATCAATGGATTTTCGCGTTTGGTGAAATACCTTTTCTATTTTACATGGAAATAAAACTGTTAAACTGATTACGGATTTTTCTCGTTTTTAAAAACTTGAGCTATAATAGTTGTGCTTGTTTCGCATTTGCTCTTTTTCGCTCGGGTATACCTCTACTTAAATATGGTGTCTCTAGTTAAAAGTTTGGGACTTGGGTCATTTGCTTAAAATACGGTGTTTCGCTCGGGCATGTCTCTACTTGTTTAAATTCCGCCTGCCTTTCTTTTAAAAAGTTTTTCTTGTTTAAAACATTTTGGTGCTTCTTTTAAAATACGCCGGGACGCTTGTGTCTACTGTGGACAGACGGGACCCCGCAGGATGTATATGCGCTAGCTTCCGTTCATCCTGCTATATGTTTTATTATTCCTTAAAACGTAATTAAAAATAACATTAATAAATACATTTACATATAATGCATTTTTATTCTATTATGTATACCATTTTATTATTCTATCGTGTATGATACCATTGGACAGCCCATGACCAATTACAACAAGGGATACGCCCCCTCACGCTTATGACACCATAGATGGGTAGAGCTTTAAGCTTCGCCTATAAAATAGGCCCCGCCCAAGCTACCACATAACCCCTCTTGTATCCCATCAGCACTACAGTATTTTGATTATCAGCCTTATTTTCCATTTAAAAAGTATGAAGATGCAAGCAAAAATGTATTAATTGAGGCACAAAAATAATTCCATCTGCTCAATATTTGCTCTACTAATTGTATTTCTTTTTCTTGCACATCTGTGTAACGTCCACATTAGCGCTAGTGCTTGTGGTCATCCAATCAGTAAGCTATTGCTCTAAGCAAAGGAAACCTACCAAATCTGGATTAAATGGGTACTGGGACAACCTCCGAGGAACTCTCATTTCCTGCAGTGTGAATATGACAAAAGTCCCTGATGCCGGAAAAAGCTTCTGGTCCCAAAAAAGAAGTTCCTGTACTGTGAAAGTTTGTCAGGCCACAAGACGGCAGCCAACAACTGAGCTTTCACAGCACATAGCCGTCATTGTTTCATTTTCATTTATATAGGGTATTTCTCCAAACACTGGAAATACACAATGAAACTTGAAACTTAAGTTGTCATGGCAGCAGTCTCATTTAAGCCAGAATTTCGGTATTCCCCCGAATTAATTAATTCATTAAGAATCTGCATTTTGGGTCGATATGAGGAAGGACAGTATGGTACTGCTTGCATAATGCTGTCATTCACTGCTGGGGTTTCCATGAACTCCGCAGCTGAACGGCTTGTCAAACCACCCAATATAAAAAGATGCATGTCCAGAAAATTGAGACTTGGGTTGAAGGCTGAGCACAAATGGTAGTGATGTGATGCCCAGCAACTGACTTTTAGACACTTATAAAATACACAACTATACTGTATTTTCTCAGGCATTTAGAACACAGTGCCGAGTGATGAGCTAACTTGTTTTGCCGCTAGGTGGCTACAGTGTCCAGGTCAGGGTTTAGCTGGGACCTAGGCTGATCCTCACTCAGATATCAGTTTCAAAGCCCGGTATTCTAAGCACTAACATTCATATAATGACAGGCCCAGATTACCTCTGCATACACAAATAAACACCAACATGTAGTCCTTCGGGATTTCATCTGCAGCTTTCATCTGAAGGAGGCCGGATCTCATTTCTTGTAACGTGTGGGGTCGCCAAGAGGAAGCAGCTTTGACTGACTACAGGCGACACTTACAAGAAACGTCAACCCATTCATTGTTTCCTTGGAAAACGGTCAACATCAGCATCCACTGACGTCCACGGTGACTTTACTGAGAAGTTTGTCAGCAACCCAGCATCATGGTGATGCTGTAGCTTTGGAAGCGTGAGATGTTTCAGGAAGACGTGCCAACCTTTAACACAAGATGGCACAACAAACATGGCAAAAACAGTCAGACCTCTGGTGTCATGTTTCAGCTTATTGTCTTGACACCAGCTGCTGATTGTTGATTTCACAGAATAGCCACATTTTCCACAGGGGGAGGCTGCCGTAGCAGCAGATGTTCAATCACACTCTCGCCTGCCTGTTTTCCAGCCTCCTCTGAGCGATGTTGCGTTCTCTCTGGTGACCACAGGTGTGAAAATCCATGCTACTTAGTTTGCTATGAGTCATCCTGCACAGACAACTGGGAAACACAAAATCAGCCATGCAACAGCGCAGGAACCTACATGACGAAGCATTAGAACATATCGCACATGTTAAGACAGCACGTGTCAAGACCTTCCAGTAAACAGAGGGCCTACTTCAGCTCATTTAAATCGTGGCTTAAAACTTTACTGTTTGCTGCAGCTTTTTAATAAATTAACATAAGCAGAAGTTTAATCATACACTGCCTCTTTATCTTTAGTTAAATTGTTTGGTTTGGCTTTTAGGATTTAGTTTTTATTGTGATTTGAATGTCTTCTGTTTTAATGTATCCTTATGCCCCTTGCCTTCCCTTGAGTCATATGAATTAGTTATTTGATTTGATTATAAAGAAGCAGTGCTTGTTATTTGTGGTGAATGTCATTTGTGAGTTCACAGCTTGAGTTGAGCCATTTTGTTAGTTATTGGTTAGTTACTGGGGGGGGAATCGACCGTGAACATAACAGATCACAGCCTTTTATTTATGTTTTCCCAGGGTTCTCAAGTTTCACCAAAAGTCATTACATCTGTTAGGGCAGCAGCATGTGTCTCACAATCAATGCGTGACACTTTAGCGTCAGGGTCTGTAGTCTGTACCACCTGACCCTTTGTGTCTCCTCCCCGTTTGGCCAGCAGGTATTACTGGCCACCCTGTCCTCCTCCCTGTTGCTCCACTCTGTATGTCTGCACATCATCCATAAATTTTATGCAGCGCGACAGCTGGATGGGTGTTATCCCTTTACTTCTCAGCATGTCAAATGAAGGTGTGGCATGTGACCTGGTTGAAATGCGTGTGCCTTGTGGTCGATACATGAGTGCCTTGATTTTACTTATACGCTAATAAGCACTGGCACATTTCACCGCCGGCAACACGGGACCTGCAATTGGACAGAGTTCCGATGATCTCGCTCACACACACATGCATACGCATACACACCAATTCTCACTCTTTCTGGATGTTTAACGTGATATATGACGATGTGGTCAGCCTTTATATAAGAGTCACACTAGTGTGCCTATTTATAAAATTTAGTTGCACTGTCTCTAAAAATAACTAAATTGTGACTAAATGGTGGCAGTCTGGAATGTTGTCCGACCAAACCTTAGACTTCTTAGGCATTTTTACACCGTGTGTCATACAAAAACAAGATACACGCGAACCAGTTCACAAGTTTGTCTCTGGGCATATGTTTTTTCTTTGGCCTACAGTATATGATGTGACTGGCTGTCGGACGTAACTTTACACGATCACCCACAACTTTAGATGTTTACACAAGTATTCTGCATCCTAATTAGCTCACTGGCGCTGAGATTTACTGTTTGGGTATCAGAATATGGTGCCCAAAAAATGTATCTTTCGATCCTCGATAAGATTCGAGCATTTCAAACAATCCCACAAAAGTACTGAAGTTCAGTGTCCAACTTGTTATTAGTAGTTGTTACGTTTTGTTATTACTAGCACATCATGAAGTATTGATGCATTCCCAATAACTCAGAACTTGAACAATCTCAATCTCACACTTAAAAAAGTATTAAAGAACAGCTGAGGTCAGGGGGTCACTGGAATCACACCGCTGGTCCTGAAGACACTACTCACACTGTCCACACTGTCTCTGCTGTCCCCTGTCCTCCTTGTCTCCTGTCCCTGCTGTCCCCTGTCCTCACTCCTGTGTCCTGTGCTACCAGCTCAGAACTGATATCGTAGTTTATACAGTGCTGGGTCTAGAGTTCTGCTGCTCACATCAGACTGAGCTCAGTGCAGTCATAAGTACTGGACTGACCACGAGCAGATCCTCCTATGGACATAAATTACAGGAGGGATGGGGGGGTTGTAGCCCCACCCCCCAATAAATCAAAATCAGCTAATACAACCCCCCCAATAACCATGTTTCCCCTGTAATGGGTGGAGACCTCAATCCCCCAATGTTCCAGCCAAAGTTACTCCCTTGGATCCTCCCCACACACGCCATTACCTGTGGACCCATCCATTCATGAGCTCATCAGCACCCCCTACAGTGCACTCAGCGCCAGAGGTATGGCCTCGTGGGGGCTTTCCACCCCAGCTTTAGTGGGGGTTTCCCAAAACCCTTCCTGGCTATATCAGCATTAGTCAGCAGGCTCTGCTCTATCTGCAGCACAAAGGCGCTATACTTAGCCACCACGAGGCTTTTTTTGATCAGAAGCAGTAACAGGCTCCTAAAATGACCTTGGTCTGATGTGTGAGATCAGTCAGTCATCACCATCGTCATCATCATCCACCTGTGGAAATGCAGATTAGCTTTTATTTATTTTTCAAAAGCTTTTCTCCACAGCAAAATACATTTGAAAAAGCAGGGTCAGCCAGTCCCTGGAGCAATTCAGGATTAAGGGCCTTGCTCAGGGGCCCGATGGTGACATCACTCTGTCATCCTCAAGATTTGAACCAGTGGCCTCTCCATGAATCGACACCTCATCATGGTGGGTGGTTGTGCCTGTGTTATCCTAGGAGCTACGTTGTTGGTAGGGTCTCCCAAAGCATATTGGTCCTAGGTGAGCGACAAGACAAAGTGCAATTGAGAAAAACTGATGAGTCCATGAAGAAAAAGATCAAGGTTGAGGTGACCCCACCCTGATCAGAAATGAGCTTCCTCCACAGGGTGTCTGGGCTAAGCCTTAGAGACAGGGTGAGGAGCTCAGAAGTTTGGAAGGAGCACTGAGTAGAGCCACTGCTCTTCCACATCAAAAGGAGCCAGCTGAAGAGGTTCGGGCATTGATCTAGGATGCCTCCTGGACGGCTCCCTGGGGAGGTGTTTTGGACACGTCTGACCGGGAGGAGACCCCAGGGCAGACCCAGGACACACTGGACAGATTATACCTCTCTGCTGGTCTGGGAATGCCTTGGTATTCCCCCAGAGGTGCTAGCTGGGAAGACGGCGGTCAGGGCATCTCTACTTAGACTAGTGCCTCCGTGACCCGACTCTGGTTAAGTGGAGGAAAATGGCCCGTCCAGTCACAGCCTCTGAATACACTGAACCACTGAGACTTCTTCATTCAAAAATATAACAGCACGTTCTTCCAATATGTTATCCGATGGCCTGATTTGAAAGTAAACATTACAGAGGTGTCTGATAGCTGCTGCCGGTGATCTTTGAATTGCTGTTGACACTGCAGCACAAAAAAGCACACTGCAGTTCACATGACAGGAAAATCCCGGTCCAGTTTGTCTGTGTGGATGTGTTGCTGTCTGTGTGTTTTTGTGTCTTTGTTCTGGACCACAAATGATGTCAGATTACGTGATAGATAAGTGTGTTTCTGCTGGGGAGGCCAAGGACCTTGCCTTTAGAACCTGGGGAGAATGAACATGTCATTCAAAAGGCATGACCAGCCCATTCTCAGTAGGCTTTTTTTGGTGAAAACCACACCCAGGTTAACTGCGAGTCCGATTCAAGACAACCACTGAGCCACAAAGACAAAACCTGGGAGGAGGTTGGGGGCGGGTTATGGAGGAGGAATTTCAGGCAGGCAGTTTCCTGGACAACCTCTTCTTTCCGGCCAAACTTCAGAACCTCCCCTCAGCATGTGTCATTGATGGACTTGATTATTCCAAGCCTGAAAAGGAACTCGGCTTGTTTCTGGGGGTGTCTGTCAGCCGGCTTCCTCTTTTGCTCCCTTTTATAAGGATGTGTCCTCAAGGGTTCATCCCAGCAAGCTGACCCTCCCTCCCTTGCTGACAATATGCTTCTCACTATGGTCAAACTGCTGTCCCTCTTGGTCCTCATTGTGCTGCTGATCACTACCTGCGTGTCCACCGGTAAGTAAGCATGCCGCCAGCCCCAGGTGGGTGGGGCCTTTCCCGACTGTGGCCGTCTCTTGTGTCACTGAGCACCTGCTGTCTTGCTCAGTACCCTTCAAGGTGACCCGCAGGGGGTGCTGTAAGAAGACCAGCATCTTGCAGATCCACACCGAGATCACGGATTGCAGAGTGCAGGCGGCGCGGCACGGCTGTGTGGACGCTGTCGTGTGAGGGCGCTTTCCGCTATTCCTCTGGCCCCCAGGGGCGCCTAGCTCACCTCCTTCCTCTACCTGTTGGACAGAGCCTCTTCCTCCCCTTGTCACTCTGTCTCTTCCTCTAACTCATACAGCTGTTCTCTTGTTCTCACAACAATCCCATATTCTGTTCCCCGTACTCTGCCTGTGATTTCTCTGCGGTCGTCATGCTGATCCAGAAGCTTCTCATGATAACCGCCACCCTAACCAATAAGAAGAGGGACCTCCATCTCACCAAGGCCTTTTCTTCTGCCTACAGGTTCACCAGCAGGAGCAAACCCTACTGCTGCAGCCCAAATTCCACCTGGGTCCAAACCAAACTTCAGGAACTTGAGCAGGTCAGTACTGCCCCCCGTCACATGACAGTGGCCTACAGATCTCACATGGTATACGGATATGGTACACAGAAGGTACTGTATGGATATTTTCTAACAAAGCCCTTTTAGGCAAAGAATGGGCCATACTGCAGACCACAGCAGGACAATAGTCAAAGAAAAAGATTTGTTTCAAATTTGTACCCAACAGAACTGAATATTTAGTACCATTAGTCTGAACCTTTAGGTCATCTTGGGGCATTCTTTGATCTTAACACCCTTGTTTTTCACTCCTTCCTGTAGATTAACATGCCTTGTAAACCACCAAAGAGGACCTGAGGGAAACCTCCAAGCACCGTCAGCAGCAAATGCTGCAGCTCACAAGCTGTTGTTCAAATATTAAGTAGAAATGTTACTAAATTTCTGAAGGTTTCCTTTTGGCTAGAGCCCCAGTGAAGGTCTTCATTTTGAGAAGAGTTCTTATGAAAGTCTTGTTTTGTTCTCTGCTGTTCTGCAACAATTATTTTTTTATATGTGAATGTTAAATATATTTATTATTTATTAGCTTGCTTGTTTAAAATTGTACATAATTTGTGATATATCTTCCATATGAAACCTTTGAAACAGTGTTTTCATTAAATGTTGTATTTAACTTTGTTTATGCGTGTTATGGTTGCTGATCTTCGTTAATATCAAGCACGGCACATTGGCTCTGAGTGTCTTTCTCTGTGAGTGTGAAGCTGACCCCCAACTTCTGTTTCTTGTTTCCGGAAGGCCTGTGATGCATGTGTTTGTAAAAACCTGTTATTTTCATGCTGTGGGGACCTTTTTTCACCCCCCACAAGAATCTGTGAATGCAATCATAAAAACTAGAAATGCCAAAAGACTTTTGTTTGGGTAGTTCATCATAGTATTACCATATTTCTTATAGAAATGAATGAGCGGTCCCCACATAGATCTGTGTGTGTGAGTGTGTATGTGTGTGTGTAGGTTTGTGCCCTGCGATGGTCTGTCATCCCATCCGGGGTGTCCCTGGGTGTTATGCCAAGTGCTGCCTGGGGTGGCCTCATTGAATGTTAGATTTTTTGGGGGGGTTCCTTTTTCCAGAGTTAAATCGCCATGATAAAACAGATAGAGGAGACTCAGCGGGTTAGAATGCTGTGCCTCTGACTGGAAGGTCATTGGTTCAAATCCTGTAATCTCACTATTGGGTCCTTAATTCTTAATCACTCCAGAGACTGGCCGCAGGTTTGTATCACTGCAGCCTGGAGCAGAGTGCTGAATGGAAGGAGTTTATCATGAGGGGTGGGAGAGGTTTAGGGTATCATATGATAACAGTCATAACCCCTCCCCCATTGCGCCTCCCGGCTCCAGTGATATGCCAGGAGTATGACGCAATATGACGCGAGTAGCCTCTCGAGTTCAAGATTAAGAACTTTTGAGGTTTGTAAGGTTATGGCCCATAGATTTCTTATTTGTAGGAGAAAGAAACAATGTCGATTATTCAATATGGATAAGATGACCAAGACAGAAGGAAATAGACTGAAGACCTTTATAGAAACAAGTGCATAACGCTGCTAGCTTTATCCCCATATTCAAGGTAGGAGTCAACCCAAAAGTGGGAAGAGACAGGATGGGTGTAGACGGAACAGGGTTTCACACAAGGCTCAGTTGCTTAAAGCCCCCCCCTACCAGGGCCACCAGATAAATGGCCTCAGCCTGCACTCAGGCACCAAACTTCACTGTGAAACTGTGTGTGTGTGTGGGTCAGAAATACATCTTATTATGGGGATCAAATGCTTTGACATAAATTTTATTAAACTCCCTGACTGCAATCAAAAAAATAAAAATGCCAAAAATATTGTATTTTGTTTGGTTACCTACGGTTAAGGTTATGGCTGGGTGGAGGTTAAAGTTGTCATTGTAGGAATTAGGGTTTTGCCCATAGAAAACGGTCCCCACAAAGATGAGTACAGGTGTGTGTGTGTGTGTGTGTGTGTGTGTGTGGGGGGGGGGGGGGGGGTGGGATTGTCTTAA
>JAODUD010000082.1:23711580-23728756 GCA_026784285.1 Stomatorhinus walkeri | reverse complement strand
TCAGTCGCAGGGCACGTGATTGCATAGCTGTCAGTCGCAGGGCACGTGATTGCATAGCTGTCAGTCGCAGGGCACGTGATTGCATAGCTGTCAGTCGCAGGGCACGTCCAGGTTGCATAGCTGCATGTCTTTGCCGTGTAGGAGCAAACGTGTTCTGCGCTGGGGCAACGTACAGACATACCCCTCAGACCCCCCCCATATCCACACATGGGCAGGATTAAACCCCCCCGGCCTTGCTTCGTTTCCATTTAACCTACCAAAGATCGTCTTGAGACGTATGAATATAATAACATAATGACAAAGGTGGTCACATTTATTGGAAAAATGACAAATCATTCATGAACAGGAAGGGAACTAGTGACTTAATAGGTCACAAGTCGAAGATGGTATTGTCGCGTACATTCAACATGCGTGTTAAACCTAAACGCAACTTTAAAGTTGGAGCGTTTAATAAAAAGCTTATTTTGGGGGTTTAACCTACGCACACAAGATCGTGTACGAGGCTACGCTCGTATAATTGTTTATTTGTAGGCCCTACTGTGTAAAAAACGACCTTTTAAAAAAGGAAAAAGTGAGCAAGGCGCAGAAACAATGCAGCATTCATGCAGATATACAAAGGGAAATGCTGTTTGTATGGTTCACGGCGGAATGTCTCATGATTTAAATTAGACTAATAAGTCGCACCAGCTCAGGAGGAGGTACGACCTAGCGCCTAGTCAGTCTGCTCAGGCTTCCGACAAGACTGAAGCATCCGGTGGCCCAAACGAAGCTATAAGCATCAGTCGGGATCCAAGCTGCACTGAGGTAAGAGTATCATCCACGCACTGCACCACATCGTCAATGGTGTAGCAGGTCGCATCATATCTGAAAAACGTTTTTTGGGTTTCTTATTGTCAATTGGTAGGGGAATTAGTTCTATATTTAATGCTTAACAACTCAGCAAGGCAGGCATAAACAGTTACTTGATGCACAGAGTCAATGTACACAGATCTAAGATCGTGTGTGTGGGACAAATATATATTACACTGTGTGGATCAAATGTAATAATAATAATTAAAAAAAAGAAACTGTTATTCTGTCGTTGTGCTGACCATTTTTTTCTGTCCTGACAAGGGAAAATTCTATTTTATAAAAATCATTGACTGCAATAAAAAACTAAAAATGGCAAAAGAGATATATTTTGTTTGGTTATGGTTGTCATTGTTGGGATTAGGGTTTTGCCCATAGAAATGAATTCACGGTCCCCACAAAGATGTTTGTACAGGTCTGTGTGTGTATGAATACATATACTCACACCTTAATGTTACTCCTGTTTATAAGAACATATATTTGGAACGTGTTTGAAGATTATTCCTATAAAACTTTAGTTGTAGATGCCAGTGTGACTTAATGCTAATGAGAACCAGGATTTGTTCAGTTCCGAAAACCCCTGGGATCATATATCCACATGTACAGCAAAAGAAAGTCAAAAATGAGAAACAGGAGTCGAAGTCGTAGGTATGATCCGGGATCAGTAAGCTAAAAGGTCTGTCTTTGGGATGTCAGGAAAGGCAGGTACTCGGGCCAACATGGGAACGCAGAGAAACGCATATGTACTGGCAGCAGGGTTAGGAAACTTGGTCACCGGGCAGGTGGCGGGAAAAGCCAACACACGGGACTCTGCAGAAACCCGGGGAAGTAGTAGACCTTGGTAATGACGCATGAGTCAATTCCTCGCACTGAGCAGACTGCATAGTAGTTATATGACATTAGGTAATCACTGGAATGAGGTGCAGCTGTCAGTGCCCTGGGAGTGATACCAACCAAGGGAACGAGGGTGAGGTGTAGATGGAAGATTCAAGTTGAGCCTTACATTTAAATTGTCTGCTAAACATTACAAGACAACTTATCAAGTTATCAAACTTATCAACCTGATGGCTGGGGTTGAAGTCTAGTTAAGAGTTTTTGAATAAACAGACAGATAGTCAAAAACAAAGAATGGTTATCTGATGTAAAATGTGGCACAAACACTAATAGAGACTACAGCAAACGTAATAAGGACAAAGATCGTGTGTCTGTTGACCCTAAGATAGTTTTTAAATGCATTACACATTCACTGCATTTTTTTATAATCCAAAACAAGTCTCTCTGCACCAGCTTCTAGTAACCTGCCGCCGCATTACGCGTGGTGAACGTCAGAGTAGCCATTTACAATACTGCTTTTCAAACCGTACAGTGGCCAAACAGAGAGCCAATTTCTGGGTGAACTGAGTTACTGATGCTGAACATGTCCATTTTATAACAGCAGGTGTGAACATTAATATTCATGAGCTTGTCGTTACTCCTCCCAGACATTGAAGACACTAGATGTGTAGATGGGAGGATGTGGAAAGACATGCAGTGTCATAGATGGGAGGATGTGGAAAGACATGCAGTGTCATAGATGGGAGGATGTGGAAAGACATGCAGTGTCAGTCCTGCTTTTATTTAGCTTTTGCCAACTTGTTCCCTATTGTAAACCATGCTGATCATTTCCCCAGCGCCGTCACAGCCCCTCGGTGAGAATGAAGGCCCGTTTTATCATCCTGCTGCCCCTGCTCCTCCCCCTGGCAGGGGGGCAGGTCTACCACTGGGGCCCTTGCCCACAGCCAGAGGTCCAGCCAAATTTCGAACTCCCAAAGGTAGCATCCGCTAACTGTGACCGCTCAGCTGGGACACACGGTAGAGTTTGCACATTACCCGGTACCTCACTGCCAGCCAGCCACAATCCTCCCAGGATGAATCACATCACAGGGCAATTTACCAGCCAATCTAAAAGGCCAAAAAGATATTTCACTGCTTGCACCCAAGTATACGGTGGATAAAACACCTTTCCGAATCAAGTCAATAAAACAAAAAAGGCATAAAGCTTCTGTGTAAAGATACCAGAAGAAAGTGTTCAGCACCTGCTGCTGAACCTGTAATTGTATGAGACGATAGGGCAGATATTCAAACCATGCAGTACGGTCAAGTAACTTATTCTTCATATTACATAAATTATTATTATTTTCTAATTGGGTGAACTAGGGCCTCAGCAATCATCCGGGCATCACCCCACCTCGGGATATATGAAACGGTTAGTTAAATCAGCAACATCTACAGTAAGTGTCCATGCTGATGTAATCCTAGAGCCCTCAGATAGGTTAATCTGCCCCTGAGGACTATGAATACCTGTCAGAGATGGACAGTGTGGTGCCAAGAGGGGACAGTATGTTAAATTAAACCATAAACAGGCTGTAGAGGTCACTAGAGGCCACTTCTCACTGCTTCTACACCAGGTGAACCGCACACTGCTACAACAGCATGTCATATTCCTCTTAATTGTGTGTTTTCTATCTTCTAATGACCATGGCAGTACCTGGGAAGATGGTATGAGATTGAAAAGCTGCCCGCCTCCTTCGAAAGAGGCAAATGCATGGAGACCAACTACTCTATGCGGGAGGACGGCACCATCAAGGTGGTCAACACAGAGCAGTTGTGAGTGTCAGGCGGGTCGCCGGGGGGAGGGATTACACCTCAGAAACTGCCTCCATTGTTTACGTTCAGACATTCTGCACTGTTTCCAGAACAAAGAGTCCAGAGGGCTGCAGCCGAGCAACAAAGACTTTGCTTTGCAAAGTAACCGGTGCACAGAGAACAACAGGAGCTACTTGTATCAGTTGAGGCGTGCTGTCATTCCTCTAATTTTCTCTGACCCCCCCCCAGGAAAGGAAAACTGAAGTCCATTGAAGGCACAGCTGTGGTCCAGGACGTGAACCAGCCTGCCAAGCTGGGAGTGAGCTTTTCTTTCTGTGAGTGCTAGGTCACCATGTTGCAACTGTGATTTACTGCTCTGCCCATAAGATGCTGTTTCACCCCTGTGCTTGCTGCCAGTGTGTGTCAGACATGCTTATTGTTATTTTTGCTTTCGGAGCTTGGATTTAAATTTTTTTTAAAGGTTATACCAAGCCTTACATTTTTACGTGGCTCACAGTCAAGGGATCAATACATAGGCTACTTTAGGCAATCAGGGCCTCACCCCTCTCGGGAAAAACAGTATGGTTAATTAATTTGGCAACAACTGAGAGTCCATGCTGAATGTCCATGTTGATGCCAGCCTCAGGCCCCAGATAAATTAATCCATCCCTACTGCACATTTTACTTGAGAGGTACAAAGTACATTATTCATTTCTTAAGTACATTACTCATTTTTTAAGTACAGTACTCAGTTCTTAAGTACAGTATTCATGGAAAAATATTTCGGGTTTCTCCTGCAACCTGAACCGGTAGCAGGTTTAATTCCAAGCATTCAGTAGGCCACTCCGAGAGCTAATTCATAATCTGGACCATGAACAATGTACAGTTAATATGTGTCAGCTGAGAATGTAACAGCATGAATGCTCATCTGAATTCCCCCTGACCCCCAGTCACACCTTACAGTGCATACTGGATCCTGTCCACCGACTATGAGACCTCAGCAGCTGTATACTCCTGCTTTGACGTGCTGCGGATCTTCCATGTGGAATACGCCTGGATCCTGGGCCGGACCCGCTCTCTGCCGGAAAAGACCATCAGTGCTGTGAAGGACATCTTCACCAGGAGCCACATTAGCATCGAGAGGATGAACCCCGCTGACCAGGAGGACTGTGACCTGCCGCCGGTTTAGGGTTTCAGTTATGACCACTGTCTGTTACCGCGGCAAAGTGAAGACGCAATGCTTCACAAGCTTTACTCATCTCACTGACACCATAATCGGTTTCTCCACTATGCATTATCATTTACCGCAGCATGTGGACCTTGATTTCCTAAAGAAATGCTTCTCTCTTAAAGCACTCTCAGCTGTAGGTAAAACATGAGAAACAGTAAAAATTTACGGGGGATATATTTCCAAAATGGCTTTTTGCAAACAGAGCTGATCGTTAACCCTTAAATCCTAAACACTTGTACCTTGTCAAGATTTAACCTTTAGGATAAATAACACACCGTGGTTTAAATTATAGATGAACAGTTATTGCAAGTACAGAAAGCAAACCAGGCAAGATAAGATAACATTTTATTTATTCTAAGGGAAACTGTCATGCCAAGGCGTAACTCTCGCAGTGCTTAATTAATATAACAAATATAAAGATTACAATAAATGCAATGTAAACCCGCAGTGGAGGCTGCTGGCCAGAATTTTTTGTGAAGCAAACTCTAGATCAGGACCTTTGCATACTTGCAATGCTGTAGTCAAAAAACTGTTTTTTTTTTATTTGCATTTTCTCCTAACCTTTGATTTTAATGTCTTTAATGGCACTTTAATGGTTTCATCTGTTTTTTTCCTTTTGGTCTAAGAGATCCTGCTGAAAGCCAGTGATCCACTCCGGTGGTTTTATCTTGCTGTCAAGCCTCATTAGTTCACCTACAAACCACGTGTGGCATCATTTGGTGGGTCCTCTTGCAATACCCTAACAGCCCACTAGAGGTTGGGAAACGCTGCTGGACACTGTCCTGTGTGATCTCAATGCTTTCTTTTTTCTTGCTGAAGTACTGCCTCACCTGTTGTCATTAAAAAAAAAAAAACCTCCACTCACAAACTGCTCTCAAACATGTGAAGGGCACATCGTCTGGACGCTTCTGCTTCTGTGGTCAGTAATTAACCACTGAATGTCTGACGCGCTATGTTACTGAGTATTCGCTGACCTTGCCGGGGAGTTTGTTCAGATGGCGGAGACTGACAGATGCTGATACCTGGGATCTTCCTGTGCTGTAATAAAGTCAATCCCTGTGCTTCACTCCCCCTCCCGGAGGTTGGTCACGCTTTGGAAATGCTGTCATTAAAAGTTACTTTTTTGATTGTCTTTCTGGAAAGAATTTTCATATGTGAAAATATTCATATAAGAGGTGTATGGATGTTAACATGGGTCATCCTTGACGTTTTACCAGACTAACAAGATTTACCTACATTATTGAAAAACCTCATGTGGATTTTCACACCACTTATCTAGCAAATCACAAAATAATGTGACAGGCTTGTAGAATAAAATGAAATCTTGTGTTTATATTTAATTATTAAATACATTCCACTTTTTTACGCTATAGGCATTATTAGTAAATATTTAAATCACATTTTTTCCCTCTTTGACTAAAGCGGCTTCACAATAACGTGCTATAGTGACCATCCCAAGCAGACTTACTCTTTCCATAGATTCTGCACCTCTATCTATTCATTTTTTGTAACCACTTGTCTTATTCAGCTTCACAGGTCCAGAGTCTATGGATGTAAAACAGGGAACATCCCAGGATGGGGCATCAACCCATCACAGGCCACAATCACACACACACACACACGTTGGCAATTTTGTGAGTCCAGTTAACCTCAGCATGTTCTTGCACTGTGCGGGGACCCGGAGTACCCAGAGGAAACCCCACGATGACAACATGGGGAGAACATACAAACTCCAAACACACAGAACCTAGGCTGAGGCTCAAACCTTGGTCCCAGACAAGAGAGGCAACAGTGCTAACCACTGCTCCACCATACATGTATTCCCTTTAAATGTATGAGCATAATAATATGACAGAATAGTTTCAGACCAAACAAAGTTTACTGGATCAGTATCTGTGTTTTGTAAGCCCATGCCATGAGTAGCGCACCATGGGGGCTGCCAGGAGTTGCTTACGAGCGCGTTCCGCCACCGCGGGGGCTCGTCTCCACTCTGGCCAAACCTCTTTGATGGCCTGCTCGCCAGATGAGCATTTGGTTTTATGGTGCGGCGTGATCTGAGAGACAGCCTGACTTACAACAAAGCGTTTGAGGTGCCCCCCCTGAGCTGGTGAAATTAGCCCCAGATACCCCCACTTAATGGCCAGCCAGGGGCGTTCGTGTTCCTTGGCACCGATCCTGCTTGAGAGCTGCTGAACCTGCACATGTGTCTGAAAGCCCAGCAGCTGCAGGCTCACAGTAATGGTCCTGTGACTTCCGCTTTTAGCATAATGGGAAGCGTCTGCAATCAGACTGACCTGGTGGGGTCTGATAATGGCAGCCTGCACCACTGGGGTTCCAGGGGCTTTCCAGAGGAAGATCACAGTGTGTGTCTGGAATCCACACTGTCTGGCTTCATTTTCAGCAGCAGTTGCCAGCCTTATGAGGGCGTAACAAACGTCCAGTGGTCTTCACACAGGGCCTCAAGCACTGAGCCTCGCCGGTGGGTCGGGACCCAGCCACCTATCTCAGTGTCCATTTCTCCCCCATACTCTGGTGTGGGAGGTGCTCCTCAATGGCCCAGGGGAGAGCTAAGGTGACTCTGCAGCTGGCAGTGCCAGCCAGGCATTGCTGGGCAGTTGTTTGTGCCCAGTTACTGTCACACTTCTCCCTTTGGAGATTAACGCCACAGAGAGGTGCAAATGAGCACAGCTGTCTGAAGGCACCCATGATGACAGGCAGAGTGAGCACTTCACTCTGCACATTTGCCTTTTTGACTCATTTCTCTTTTTTGCAAAACACGTCTGCTCCAGCTGTTTCTGCACACTGCGAATCCTTGACATTCCAGTGCCTGAGATGATGTGATGGCCATATCATTTTCCAGACTGTGTTCCAGGTCCGTTTGTCATGCAGGACACCTGTTAGCGAGCTGTCTGGAACCCTAATTATATATGTGTGATCTCCCGAGGCTGTTTGCTATGAGGTCTGCGTTCTCCGATGCCATTTAATCTTGGAAAACCCTTCTTTTACAAGAAAGTGGACATGTAAGAACTTGAAATAGCTTATTCCTCATGCTGCATGACATGATCATTATTCTGAGAGTGTCTCTCGTGAAAACCTGCTTTCTAAGCCATATCAGGAGACTTTTTGATCTCTGTACCTGGTGGTAGCCAGTTCTGTGCTTTTAGAGTCCTGGTTGGTTTCCTGGAGCAGTTCTGGGTCGACCTGTGAGATGCCACATGAGGACTTAGGAGCAGAATGAGAGCAAAGGAGCTCCTGGACTTTGCAGATCCACCTTGTTTGAATTATTAAGCTGAACAAGCGATGTTGCAAGCATGCAACTCAAATGCAACATGAAGGAAAAGGAGAATGAGGAATGAGCAGGATGTGTTACACTTGGAAGTTTAAAGGGTCCGTCAGACAAATGTTTTGCATTTAACCCAATGTCCTAGATAGGTGGCTAGTAACCTATGTGGAGTTCTGTTTTCTCAGGGGTAGCACATGACCTTGATTAAGAAGCACCCAGGGGGTTTCCAGCTATTCAAACAATGAAGACATGGGGCAGCGTTTCTGGTCGTCTGAATATTCAGTGCACTAAGAGCATGTTTGAGTGCCGGTTGGCAGGGGTACCCTTAGCTGACAGTGAAATCAGTGAATAAAAGGGTTATATTTTTAGAATGTGACATGTGCAGGATTCAGGCACTGGAAGATAAAGGCAGGTCCACAGACTCACAGCAGATCTAAAGCGACTCCCTGCTTTTTCCCCCTGGAAAGTTGTACTCGCTCTCTCACCCCAAAGCAGCAGGGGGAGTGGCTGCCTGCATTTATTGTGCTGTTTGTGCTCTACCTGGAGTCCAGGACGCCGTCAAACGTGGCAGCCAGAGAAATTACAGCCCATTAATCTCGTAGGCCCTGCTTTTATGATTTTCCCCAAGCTGGGTCCTGCTGCACTTCGCTAATTATGCGACCCCATTGGTCGATCCGGTGGAAGGCCAACAGCCAATCACAGTGCAGCTAACAGCATCCCCCCAGTCCCGAGACGCACCTTTCGGTTTAAAACGTTGCCCCATCCCCGGTGAGCAGCAATTGTTTGCACAAAGGCATCTTGGAGAGGGGGCTCATGTTCGACCTGCACACATCAACTCAGTCCCCGACAGCCTAGCAGCAGAGCCACATCCTGCTCAGCCCAGTGTGAGGAGCTCCAGCCAGTCCTACAGGGTGTACAGCCCACCCGCCACAGTCACACAGGTAAGACCCCCCACGTCCCCCCACTGCAAACATCCACCTCTATATTTACCTGTATATTGTAACTGTATTTTATGGTTTTGCTTTCCTTTATATATTTGTGTTGCATCCCAGCATTCTTTGTGCAAGGAGATATGTGTCTAATCACGTGTCGTGGTTTGTAAGGAAATAGAAATATTAGTGTAACTTCACAAACTCAAGCTTGAATTCCTTCATCCAAGCATAAAGACTATGTGCACCAGATACAGGGGTGTCGGATGGGCATGGAGAACCTGGCAGATTCAGGGGGCCCGACACGTACTGGGGCCCCTGAATACATCAGATTATATATGTAAAATTGGAAGGGGATGGAGGGGATTGTCAGGGGGCCAGAATTTCTAGTTACGCTCCTGCTGGGACGGTATAATGTCACTACTGGGTGACAGATTTCATGCAGGTTTGCTGCAAAGCTGAGCTAAGCCTTTACTGGGAGGGTCTGTTTTTAATGAAAGTCTCACAAACTGTGTTCATTCAGTCATTTCTAAACCTCTCCTAAAGTCACCTCAGTATTTGCAGCAATTATCCATGTAATTTTTTATTCAACCACCAGCACACCCTGTTTGGCTGATCAATACCTGATTGAGTTAACTAATCAATTAATTACAGAAGCTAGTTTTGAAGTTCAACGGATAAATGGGATGGTTGGAGTGCCCTGGGATGCGGTTTAGAAACCAGAGCGGTGTTCATATATCCATTCAACAAGATATTAACTTTTTGCAGCACGTAAGAAATTGCTGGACTTTTTATTGTCATTGTTAATTTCTTATTGTTAATGTTCTATTGTTAAATTGTGTTCTTTTCTGAGTAAATGAATACTCATGAAGAGATTAATAGCCTTAAACATTTTCATTGACTGCCTAAAATTTTAGCGCAGTACTGTAGCTTCCTCCTTGGAGATTTTAGCACAGTACTGTAGCTTCCTGCTTGGAGATTTTAGCACAGTATTGTAGCTTCCTGCTTGGAGATTTTAGCGCAGTGCTGTAGCTTTCTCCTCTAAGACTTTAGCGCAGTACTGTAGCTTCCTCCTTGGAGATTTTAGCGCAGTACTGTAGCTTTCTAATTGGAGACTTTAGCCCAGTACTGTAGCTTCCTCCTCTGACACTCTCTTGCAGTACTGTAGCTAACTGCTCTGAGACATTTGCGCAGTACTTTAGCTTCCTCCTCTGAGATTTTTGCACAGTACTATATGTCCTGCTGAGTCAGCCTGTCAATCGCCTGCTGGTCGTCGATGCTCATCAGTCACGTCACAGTCACTTTGAGGATCCACTCTACAGACTGGCTCTTTTTTCAGTATCCTACAACCTGAACCGTCTCCCCCCAAGCCAAAGCCACACTTATCAAGTGTCAGTAGATTGTACAGCTGGCAGTTTGGGGACCTCTTCTGAAAATGTTGAGGACAGGGCTGGCCCAGCGGCTGAACCCCCTGGGGGGTGAGCCGGTAACTGCAGCAGATACCTTTAGGCAGAACCGGACCTGTGAGTCGTCGACTCACTAGGGTAAAATTTACCACAGTGATTCTCCCTGATAAATGATCCGCCTCAGGTAGCAGGTTGTCACCCTACGTCCTGAATCTGAGTCATCTGCCATCGGGAAGCCGGAGCACAACGGGAATGGCTCATGCCGGAGGAGTCGGCCTCTTCTCCATCCTCACCGGAATGCTGCTCGCTGTGGCAATATTACCAGGTGAGCCGCATCCTTCCCTGGGGTTTAGTGTTCAGTTCAATACCCCCTGTAGGCAAATCCACCCCCAGTGCACGGCTGGCAGGCTGCTGGGTAATGACCAAAGCCCAAGGAGGTTCTTGTTTGTTGGCCCCTTGGACAAATTATTTAATTTGAATCATCCCAGCAAAGTAACAGTAACATTAGTAGGAAATTCATGAATTAGCACATGCCTGAGAGGAAATCACCTTATGCAACAATACATAATATATATATCAGTCACACAGGAAGCCTGAAAATACCACTTTAAAATGCTTTTACGCATTTGGTTTTACAATTTTCACAAAAAGAAGTCTTAAAAATCACTGGTCATGTAAGATCAGTCCTACTCTCAGCTACTCTCAGTCACAAAACACGACATGTATTGAATTGTAAGATGCCATGTATGCCATCTCCAATGAATCTGGCTATTGTAAAGCCGTTTATGGGTAATTTTAGGTTACAGGATACAGTGGATATGGGGGTGAAAGCTGACAGGTCAGCTGATCGTCACTCTGCAGACATGCTAGTGTGGGTTTTAACTTGCCCCCATACCCGAAGTCCAGCTGTGATATGAGGTGTAAAACACGTCCTGCCTACTGAAAGCTCCTCCTGCACGTGGCATGGAGACAGCGGCCTGCTGCGTGCTGCAGAAGAGCAGTGGAGCACTGCGGCGCAGGCAGCAGCAGCAGCTGCTCTTTTATGGCAGCATGCTAATTGGCTGCCTCGGGCTCCTGGTCTTCGCTTTGTAGTTTAACAGGCACCCTGGCACCCGCCAGCCACCCCCTGCAGCAGCCCTTCAAAGCACCATGTCGCCCCCTGGAGTTCTGTATGCGTTTCTAACTTGTAGCATCTGGATCTTCTGCCACACCCACCTTTCTTCCTTGCAGCATTCCTGAGCGCCGGGCCCACAGGTCGACGTCTGAAGGGCGACGGTAAGAACAGTGCCTCCTTCTTGGCCTCCTCTTCCCCCCCTTCCCTTCCCCCTCTCATCAGCATGTCGCTGATGGGCCGCATCTCGACAGACGGGGTCCTGGCAGACGCTACCGCGTCCGCCTCCAGGAAGCTCTTGCGCAGCAGGAGGAACATCAGCTGGTACAACCAGCATTCAGACTTCTGGGGCTGGTACAAGTACTTTACAGACACAGGAAACCAGGCGGGGGTGAGTACCCACAGACCCCCCACCCCCACAGAGCTCTCAAGAATAGAAGACAAGCAAGGATCCTAAGATGTTTGGTGATACATAGACAGGCAGTGGGCTGAGATGGGCAGGAGTGGGGTCACAGATATCAGGGGTCAGAGGTTAAAGGTCTCCTGTGGCGGCTGCGGTGTCAGTTTCCCTGGCTTATGAGGCACATGCGCTTGTGTGTGCTGCAGGTGCAGGAGCTCGACCGCGTCTACCTGGCCTACCTGAAGAACAAAAACCGGGCCGAGGGCCGCCGCTCATACAACCTCTACCTGCAGCACCTGGGCGACATCTACAAGTCCTGCGCCGAGACTGACGACCCCAACTGCGTGGCGTCCTACGTCAGCCGGCCAGTCGGCAAAGCTGAGGCTCCCCGGAGCTCCTCGGTGAAGGCCTGTGACCCCTACAGGGACCCCTACTGTGGTGTCTCCCGGCCCAGAGTGCCGGCACCTGTCTGGGTCCCACCCAAGGCCGTGGCGCCCAGCTTCTACTACGCACCAGCGCTGTCGCCACTGCTGTCCACCGAGCAGCAGGCGGAGCTCCTGCGCATATGTGACTCCAAGGATGTTGAGTGCCTACAGTATCACCTGCGGGCTGCCTATGGCTACCAGGCGGCCCTGGGCCCAGCCCCCTCCTATGCATATCTGGGCTGCGACCCCCAGAAGGACCCTGGGTGTGGGTCGAGACCCATCTCAAAAGCACCTTCTGGGCTATACCAGCGCCACACGGCATGCGACCCACGCTATGACCCGTACTGCCTGAACGCTGCTGCCCAGAGCATGCAGGCCCCGCCCTGCAACCCGCTCCATGACAACAACTGCAACCCGCTGACAGGAGCGCGGCTCGCCGGGCCTGAACGCCACGCAATGGACGACCCAGCCGCCTGCGACCCACGCTATGACCCTTACTGCCAGCAGGGCCGCCCTGCTCAGCCGGACGAGGACCCCCGGCATCGCCTGGGGCCCAGGGGCAAGACCAAGGAGGGCTATGACTGCTATGTATTCTACGATGAAGACTGCGTGCCCCTGGACCCGGCGAGTGACACCCAGAGCAGCGCTGCCAGCAGGCTGCCCGACACTGCGGTCCGGTCCGCCCATGGCAGCGCTGCCATGTGTCACCCCTTAGATCCCAGCTGTGGGGGCCACCCTCCCCCCCAGCAGTCAGACTCTGGATCCTTCGAGCCACACCTGAACCCCGATGGAACCCGCAACAGCGGCATTGTCGAGCCGGACCCCGACTGTGACCCTGAATATGACCGAAACTGCCGCTTACGGCGCGCCGAGGGACCCGTACTGGGGGCCAGTGCTGCAAGGGAGCGGAAGTGGCAGGGGGGCTGGGCGCCAGAAGAGGAGCGAGATGTGCCCGTGCAGCACAAGGAGCCCCAGCACCAGGGAGAGGCCATGCAGGACCGACTCGGCTATGCCACCCAGCCTGATGGCCCGGCTTTCGACCCGCAGATGTATGAGCCCTACCAGAGCGGCCAGGAGGACCCATATGCCAGCTACAGCCCCCAGGAGCACACAGGTACGCAGCTGGAGGACATCATGGGAGAATACAGCAGGTATGACGAGGCCCAGGACCACCGGGCCTACAGCGGAGAGTACCGGAAAAAGTAGAACATGCAGCTGGAGAGAGAACCAGTGGTCCCAGAAGGAGCAGCCCATCAGTCCCCCCCCCCCACGCCACCACAGACACTACTGCTGTCACCTGGAGCAGCCAAGGGGACATCGCTCTGCCTCTATGCTCTGTCTTCTTGTGCCTTTTCTCTCCACAAACCTAAACCCTAACTTCTCCACTCATTTTAAGATTAAAAGAAAAAACAAATTAATGTACCATTCTGAATAAAGTTACCTGACTGAAAGACGCTTCGGCGGCTCCTTCTGTGGGGGCGTTTGGACGAGCCTGCGGGGACCCTTCCAGGGTCGCTGTCCAGCCAGGCATGAGAAGCTGCTGGTTAAACTGCTGGCAGATTAATTGTAAATACCTGGGGCCAGGTGCTAGTGACCGGAAGCGAAGTTCAGAATTACGTCCTCCACAGCTCGTCCATTGTCACTCCAGTGAATTCCCCCCCAACGCCTAAATTCCCACACACTGTTGGATCAGAGCAAATTCTCAAGCTCAAGTTCAAAAGAGCTGCAGGGTAATATATGAGTGACACCGGCAGCATTGCAGAGCAGGCCTATGGAATGGGCTTCTGACAGGCTTCGCATGTGAAGTCAGCACACAGTGCACTTCAATTCAAGAGACATGGCAGTTTTAATGAGATTCTGACACAACATAGTAAATTCCCAATGAATAAAGCCGTAAATCGCTTACATATTCTATATCCATGGCTCTAAAAAATACGGATGAAAGCATCAACATTACTATGTTGTTAGTGGTGGGGGGGACACTGAGGGTTTGAAGCCATTCCACGGAGCAGGGGAAACTTCTACAATGTGAGGCATGGGGCAGATCTGCCAAGCGGCGTGTTTGTGACCTTTATTCAGAGCAAAAATACAGTGATATTAAAATCCGTGCTTTGCTACATGCCAATGGGTGGGTAGGCAGCTGTCAGTGTGCTGAAACCCGAGCGGCTTCCCAGCATGCCCAGGGAAAAGGGGCCGTGGAGGTGACATTGGTGGACGTGCCTGTAGATACCCGTCATGTGCACTAAAACATAGAAAGCGAGCAGATTGCAGTACACCCCCTGGTGTCCATGGTGTGATGTCCAGCTTTTCTTCTCCTGCTCCCCCCCCAAAAAAAAGACAATCAAACCCCCCCAGCTCCAAGTCCTGCAGCTAATGGCGGTGATTAGCCAGAAAATTTGCCCTCAGGTCTGGGTAGAGCAGGAACCCGGTGAAGGTGGAATCAGCGGTGTTGTCAGTGTAGACTCCGGCCGGCCCCTCCTCACCATACACCTGCAGCCAGACCTCTTCGCCCCCCACCAACTGCAGCAGCACAGACCCTGAGGCCTGGTCTAGGTCGCCAGCTCGGTACTGATCCAGGCTGAAGGTGACGGGCTTGCCGCCATGGTACAGGGCGACCTTGGTGTCCTGGCCTCTGGCGACCAGCTGGTAGCTGAAGTAGTAGAGGCCCGGCACAGCACAGCGGAACTTGCCGCTGAGCTCATCATAGTCACGCTGCTCGTTGTAGAAGAGCTTGGCAAAGCGGATGGGCTCGCCAGAAGCTTTTATGGGCCCCACTAGGCCCACGCTGAACGCCGAGCGGTAATCAAAGGCCGTCTCACCTGGCTCTCCCTTCAGACCTGGGTATCCGGGAAAGCCGCGGTAGCCGGGTGGGCCCTCATCCCCGGACATGCCTACCTGGCCCCGCTTCCCTTGTACACCTGCGGCAGGGACAAGCCGCCCGTTAGTCCCTCTCTTTATTACACCACACCCCCCGCCCCAAGCCCAAGATCGACAGCGCTCACCAGGCTGTCCAGAGTCACCCTTCTCGCCCTTCCGACCGCCTCTGCCGTCCCGGCCTGGATGCCCATCATGCCCAGGTGTCCCTGAGATCCCACCCATCCACCAGGCACACTCTCCACGGCCATCGAGTTCCGCTGCCAGCACACCAGCCCCCAGCAGCCCCAGCACCAGCCTCCAGATCAGCTCCATGTGCACGCCTGTCTCACCTCAAACTCTGCCCAATGAAAGAGAGATAGATTACTCCAATAATTAAAGCATATAAAAATAAGACAGTATTGGCTATTGGAAAGCAATGTATCTAAGTTGTTTGTGAAGCTCACAACATTCACAACAACAATGATAATAATAACAATTATAATAATAAAACATAAACATCAACAATGTTGTTGATACAAATTAATAATAATAATAATAATAATGATGGTGACAAAATGACAGCCGATCAAAACACTGCTTCCTTGTCTCTTCCATGGCTGTAAACACAAAACATTAATTCCACAGTAAATAGGCAAAAAAAAGTCAAAAAGTCACCTAGAGGCTGAGCAGTCTCATACAGAGATACTCGATGCAATGGGGGGCCAGCCGGGCAGCCTCTTACCTGCCTTCTTGTGGTTCCTGGCCACAGCGGCCCTCGATGTGCAGATGACCGTGTCGCGCTCGTCCCGGACGCCTCGCATGTAACTGTCCTCTCCTGCCACCAGCCTGTTTCCACACCCTCCCCACCAGCACAGCCTATTAATAGCCTGCAGATGTGACAGGGTAGCTGCGCCAACTGGGCTGCCTAACAAGTGCCCCCAGCTCCATTCCCTTTTAAACCTAGGTTGAGCTTGTTCACCAGAACTGTACGCGGGAGAAACAGTCAGATCCAGTTTGAATGGGCGTAGTTATATCAGCTTTTGTAGATAACGGACACATAACACCTCAGTGCCCACTGGGGGCACCGGAGCCATCATCACCACACAAATATGCCTTTTTACCTTGACTGTGTACATTACAGGGTAGTTTAACCTCCACTGACTTGATTAAACGTTTTTGAATTTTCATAGCATGTTTCTTTTGAAGACAGTGTAAATTTCAGAGCCATTGTGCTGGTCATTTGACTCCCATCTCAAATAGACAGTTATATTATAGCAGTTTTATTATACTTGTCCACATATAAATACTATGACAAATTCTTATGCCTAGTAAACATGCACCACATGCATCTTTAGAAAGTGGTCCTTCTTGCTGTATAGAGAATTCAAGGATTCAATTCATAGGTTTTATTTGTCACTTACAAGGTTTAGAGTCAGACCATCACACACAGTAAAATGCAAGGCGGTCACTCTGCCATAATAAATAGTGGCAGCAGAAGCACATTAAAAGTAACAATATGATAATAAATAGACATGAAAAAATGAGAGTTAAATTGTGGCCATTTCCAATCATGAGTCTCAATGGAATTCGACTAGACTTTTTAATTGGTTTTATCTTTTATGCAACATACCCACCTTATTGCTTCTTTCAATCATCAACTCCTTTGTGCGTCATACTGCAGTTTATACAGATGCTTTATTGGTGCTTTCGCGGAATTCTGCGTGTCAGCTAAGAGAGGGAAGTCAGCAAATTTACAAATGCACTCTTGATTAAACGTCTGACCTGTGCTGGAGAGAAAGACCTGGACCAGTCCGGAAAAACACGGGAAATATTACCTAACAAAAGGTGTATTTAGCCACTTACTGATGTCGCTTTTGATCTGGATCATGAAGCCATCACTACGACTGCACTCTCCCCATTGGGTGTTTAATTTCACGATTGCAACCTGCCTGCTAATGATGCTCTACTTCATCCTGCCGAAATTGTTTTTGCCCGAGCGGTTGGACCCCGTAGCCACAGTGACTGCGAAAACGCTTGTGTGGAAGGTGCTCAAGAAGCACT
>JAODUD010000082.1:23681576-23692986 GCA_026784285.1 Stomatorhinus walkeri | reverse complement strand
CTGATTGGAAACCACCTGTTGTTAATTCGTCTGCTCATGATCATCTGTTTCCTGTCAGTCTTGTGTATTTAGTCCGCATCTGAGTTAGTAACCCCAGATCCGTCATTGTGATGTTTTGTGGCGTTACCCCTGCTTGTTCATCCAATAAACCCCGCATTTTGGATACTCCTGCCCGCGCTTCATTTTGCCTGTTCTACGCCGCCTGCATCCAGGCACGCTGCAACCCACGCCGCGTGACAATAAAGGCATAGACTAACTTTTCTGCATCCTGAAGTAGGGCATTCTTTTAAGTTTCGAAATGCTCCTCAGATGGAAGAATGTTTAGCCAAGGCAGCATACTTCATACAAAGTAAACAAACGGGTTCCTGAGTGCCACTGTGATTAGACCTGTTGTCTCACATTTCCTGGACCTGGGTTCAAGCCCCTTTGTATGTTTTCACCCTGGGGTACCTCCTGTGTGCTTTGATCTTCCCCCACAGTCCAGAAACATACTGAGGTTAATTGGAGTTACCAAATTGCCCAAAGGTGTGTGAGTGTGCCCTGCGATGGGTTGGTGGTCCTCTGGGGTCTGAACTTTTAAATCCACAAGTAGGTACCCATAAGGAGCTTTTGTCGTGTCATTAAAAGCTTCTAGAAAAAAATTTGAATGTCTCTGTCTCTGGTGCATCTGATGCCCCAGCACACTCATCTGTAATTTATGTCTGGGGTTTTTAAAAATGTAAAATTTCTGTGGTCTGTGAATTTGATAAACACAATTTCCACATGGTTGTCAATAATGATAAGGTTGGTTTTATTTGCCGGCAAAAGTTTATCGTCACACAGAGATTCTGGTATGCATTCCACAAATGTAATATTCTTTATTTTATAGAAGTCATTATACATGTCACAGTGCGCGGGCAAGCAGGCTCGGCAGGCGGGAATCAGGGCAGAGGGCAGGGTTTAATAGGGAAGTCAGGGCAAGACAACAGGACGGGAACGGGGCTAGCAGGCTAAACAAGCGGACAGGGTCACGGGGCAGAATTACGCGAAAGGTGGCAATATGCTAACGTCACACGCAACACTACACGTAACATTACAAGGACTGATCTGGTGAGACTAACGCAGACACGGACTAAATACGATAGACAACCAGGCACGGGTAGACAACAGGTGGTTACAATCAGTATCAGACACGAGGTAACGAGGGGGCCGTGGCACACACGAGGCTCGGATGGCTGGATCATGACAATACACATTCTGCATGAATAGCACCAAACAACATTGCCAGGTATTCTGTAGAATGTGTAATCAGCATTTTCTAACACTCTTAATGAAATGTGACTTACTAGAGTTGTTCAGTCTCGACACAATACACAAGAAGGGGTGCTTGTAGTCTATTGTTAAATCTGCTGCTATAAGCCATAAGTGTGCAGAAGTTGGTGCTTAGTGTAACTTTGCTGACTATCTTATTTTTCAGCTAGAACCCCCATCTGCTGTGTTGTTGTCCTAATCACTCATTGGGGCCCTGTGGGTTACTGGCAAAGTTATGCACCAAGTCTGGGAGAATTGCAAGGTCGATTATTTTTGAGTTGGTGTGATGCATGGTGATACCCTTCATTTTTTCATTTTTGTGCATGTGCTGCATATGTGCATTTTAGGACCCGCTGAGACAAATTCAACGTGGTCATCTGAGTCCAGTTCACTGGTCAACTCCTAAAAGAATCATCCAATCCCCAGACTTGCCGATAAAGATGACAGCATGTGTGTCATGTGTAAGAGAAAAAAATTATCAGAGGGGTGTTTTGTAATCAGCTTTTAGAATGTATCTTTATATACTGTTGCAACAGTACCTGGGTGTTAGGCAGCTAACACTCAAGAATGTAAGCCTAGGAAACCTTAATGTAGTAAAATATGCTTGAACTTTGTGCTAATTAGATTGAGCAGAAATGCAAGCTAGAGAACAGAAATGTAAGTTTAGAGTGGGGTTGACAGACAGAAGAGGAAAACCACAAAAGGCTACAGTTGAGTGGGGGCTGCTTGCAGGTGGCCTCTTGTTAACCCTTTAGAATTAGAATTTAGTGATCAGTGATCATTGCTGACACACGACAGCACACAGTGCACAACAATGAAATGTGTCTTCTGCCTTAACCCATATGTGATGTTATGACATAGCAGGGTGCAGCTAATTCGGTGCCCGGGGTGTTAAATGGGTGTTAATATAGTCTGCAAGGAGAGTGGACGTTCTGTCAGTGAAATTGCAGACCTCATAAATCTTGACAGTTTTTTAGCCCTTATCAAGTGCCTTGTTTATTTGAACGCTACACCACACACGAGCGAACCCCATCTGCTCATCTGAATGGTCACAGCGTTCCTGGCTTTCAGCTTCACAGCAGATTCTGCAAAGTGTAAACATAAAGGCAGATAAAGTCGTCTTGGGCAGCAGCCCTTGGCTTTGATTAAGCCAAAATATCTTTTAACACTGTCAAAATCGTGCTATACAATTGTAGGGTGGCCTACTCCGTACTCTTTAAACTTGTTGCCAGATGGGTAAAGACACATAAAGTTGAGAGAATAGTAATCTATTCTCTCAACCCCTTGCACTTTACAATGCATTCTTGGCTAAAAGTTTTGAGAATGACACAAATATTAATTTTCACAAAGACTGCTCTCTCAGGTTTTATGATGCAAATTTGCACATACTCCAGAATGTTATGAAAAGTGATCAAATGAATTGCAATTATTTGCTAAGTCCCTCTTTGCCATGAAAATGAGCTTAATCCCAAAAAACAATTTCTTATGCATTTCAGCCCTGCCACAAAAGGACCTGCCGACATCATTTCAGTGATTCTCTCATTAACACAGGTGAGAGTATTGATGAGTACAAAGCTGAGGGTCACTCTGTCATGCTGATTGAGTTAGAATAGCAGACTGGATGCTTTAAAAGGAGGGTGGTGCTTGAATCAGGAGCTCTGTTAGCCATGGTTATCTGCAAGGAAACATGTGCAGTCATCATTGCTTTGCACAAAATGGGTTCACAGTCAAGGATATTGCTGCTGGTAAGATTGCACCTAAATCAACCATTTATCACATCATCAAGTTTCAATTGCTGTAAAGAAGCCTTCAGGGTTCTCAAGAAAGTCCAGCAAGCGCCAGGACCGTCACCTAAAGTTGATTCAGCTGCGGGATGTGGGCACCACCAGTGCAAAGTTTGCTCAGGAATGGCAGCAGGCAGGTGTGAGTGCATCTGCATACATAGTAAGGTGGAGACTTTTGGAGAATGGCCTCGTGTCTATAGAAGGACTGCAAAGAAGCCACTTCTTTCCAACAAAAACACCAGTGACACACCAGTGATATTCTGCAAACTCTACAAGGATTGGACTGCTGAGGACTGAGGTTAAGTCATTTTCTCTGATGAATCCCCTTTCCGATTATTTGGGACATCAAGAAAAAAAGATTGTCCAGAGAAGAAAAGGTGAGCAGCACCATCAGTCCTGTGTCATGCGAACAGTAAATCACCCTGAGACCATTCATGTGTGGGGTTGTTTCTCAGTTAAGGCAGTGGGCTCACTCACAACCATGAATAATGAATTATACCAAAACATCCTACCAGTGCATTCTGGAAAGTCAAACTCCCTCAAGAAAACTTGGACATCAGTGTTCTCTGTTTTTAGTTTACGCCACTCATACTTCCAGATAGCCATAATGTTAAGATTGTGCATTGAATTAAAATTTTGTTTTGTTATGGGGGTCCCTATGTTTGAATCAAAACATTTTGGACAACCATGGAAAAAATACCCTGCAAATACAAAAGCCATTGCCAACCCCATTGATTTCGGTATAATCGTCAGGATAGTATCTGCCCATTTATATACAGTGTTGCTGAAGTAGTATTATGAGTGTTCCTAAGCACAGGAAGACTCAAAATAAACACAAAATAAACATGAAGTCTGTTTAGAAGATGGGCCACCAAACCGATAGTGAGTCCTCTTCTCCATGTTTCTGTCAGTACACACCCCTTGCTTCTTTCCTTGTGACCTCTCTTTGCCCTAATGTCAGGGTTTTACCACGGGGCATCCAGCCATATGACATACCAGTCATGCCGAGGCCATGCAATAACCCACAGAGCAAGACTGGCAGCCTTTGCTCGGCAAGTGATGTGTGTTTTCCAAATTTCCACAGGCAAGAGATACACATGTGAATAATTATCATAAGTCTATACATATCCTGGTGGCCAAGGTCTACTTTTCTCTACATTGTCTTCCACTTCATAATGTCAATGAATAGGAAAATAAACTGTGACCTGTTTTCCAGACTCGGTGTCTCTTTGGGCTCGTTTGTAGTCCAGCACCACACGATGGGAAGTCTGCAGCTCTTTAAGCAAACACAAGTGCTGTTGGGCAGGGAGAATGGAAGGAGGAACAGCACAGAGGCAGGACTCTTCAGAATTGCCCAAAGCATCCGCTGGCCCAAGTGGAGTGAAGATTCCGGTACCAACCGAGTGCTGCAGCTTGTCTTCCTGAGATATAGGCCTATAACAAATTCCAGGTGCCCCACCACGTCCCCCGTGAGAAGCCAACAACAAGGTGAGATGACCTTCTGCATGACCTCCCAACTTGGGTGCCCCTCATGATATTAAAGGTCAGAGATGGACCATTCTCCTTCTATCCCTTAGATAACTGCTTGGATTGAGTATGGCCCGCTGACAACGTGCACCATGGTTATGGGTCGGCCGCAGGTGGCTAGTTTGAGTTACATGGATATAAAAGTAAAACATTGTAAAATAAATAGAATTCTGATTTGCAGCGGAAAAGATTCCTCTGCCTTTCCAAGACTAAATATCGTAGGTGATCGTAGGGCATGGCTGGGACACATCCCACACAGTATTTAAAACAGAGATGTTTGTCCCACCCAGTATTTTCCAGGACCTTGCTTTTAAAAATATGAATAAACTGTTTGGAAAATTCAGTTCTTACTGGCTTAGGGGAAAAACCTTTTAGCTTCCGATTCCAGTTGCATACAGATAAACATCTATGACAAAGTTTATCCGTGATCCAGAACAAGCGGTGCTGAAAGGGATTGTGGCAATAATGACATGGTTGGTGCTAGATTGGATCAGCCGGAGTGACACTAGGAGGGATGCTATAAACTCTACACTGCTGCCATTGGTTGTTTCACTGTCAGACAACTTCTTACACTCCAAGCATTTGAAAAGGTCGTGCTGCAGCTGTATGCCGTACATCCTTTGGTTAGAATCGATGGATTGAATTAGGTGCTACCTCTGTTAATGTTGATACGATACACCAAAAACCTGTATTGCAATGTCAATCATGCTCTAATGATGTTCTTACAGAATATTTTCCTTGGAAACTGCAGGCAACACTGTTTGATAAATGCTCATTGTTCAGTTCACAAACATAAATGGAATTTGAAAATGGAAACATTCGAGTCAGTTGTGGACTTGGCTTGTTGCCTAAATAAGTTTTGAAAATGTCAGAACTGTGGTTTTATACCCCTTATTGCAAGCTAGTCAAGCCTGAAAAGCTGGTCACACCTAAAAGAAAAGGAAATTATAGGCAATGGAATCAAGTCAAGCCAAAGCTTATTTACATGGAATGTTTACACAAGGTCTCTTTAAGGTGTCTTTAAGGTCTTACCTATGTTAACCATTCCATAAAATTACTGTTATTTACTATATGCAGCTGATTGTAATGTGTTTTGATTAGGACAGCCTGTCCAGTATCCAAGGTTTGGAAAAAGTTCTTATTTCTGGAGTGATGGATCTGTGACCACTATACTGAGCTATAAAAAGCCCAGACCTGTATTTGTATTTTTTTTGAATGATAACATTGGTAGTGATGTTAATTGTAGCATTAAAATAAAATGGAATTTCCTTAAGGTGTAGTTTTGTCCTATAATGTCAGGGGAACCACCGTTGCCTGCCTGACATTACTAGGCTGTATATTTATATCTGTAATGATCTGGTGTCAACAAGTAGACTTAAAATAAAATCTCCTGCTTAGATGCCATGGTAACTATTTTTTAGGCACAATAATTTTCATTGAAATGTATTTAAATCAATAATAGTTCAAACGGTGCTCTTGATCCAAACCGACTGACAAAACGTTTTGTTAGCCTAGTTAAGAAAATGTATAGAGTCAATATTGAAACTTATAGGTAACCTATACATAGGTACATGGTATGAGGTCATGCAGGATAATGTGAGGACAGGTTTAACTCAGGCACAGTGCTGACTGACTCGGGTCTGTTCCTATTCCCAGCAACAATGATGTCCCTTGGAAGATATTGTCCATAGATGCAGGTATTGAGCATCATGGATGACTTGAGTGAGACATGTCACTGAATGACCATATTTCACCACTTCCCCGCATAGATAAACTGGTTTAACGTGGCTCCCACCCAAAACTACAGGAGAGACGTGGGCAACAGGACAACCATGCACCTCGTCAACTCACAGTCACAGTGTCACAATATTAAGTCTATTATCATATCAGAATAACTATAGCAGCAGATATTAGACCCTGATGTTAAACCACATGCTCATCGTCAGGTCACACAGGCATTTACGGCGTCTTCATTAACTGTCTCTGATGCCGTTTTCCCAGGCTCATGCTCACTGTCCTCACGAGGCCTAAGCCTTATTCACCAGCATTTACTCCCTGACTTTGGCATTCAATTGTAACAGAATATTACTGAGAACAAAGACCTCATCATCCTGCCTCGCAGGAGTCATTCTGCCTGTAGTATCCAGCTGTTATGAGGCCTGCACGGGCTTGCTGTGAAGACAGTTTGTTGGGAGGTATACAATGTGGCTGCCTTGCTGTTGGCAGCATCTTGGACCACAGAGTCGGCCATGTTTGGCAGTCATGTTGACATCAGCCTGAAAGGGAAGAGCCTGGCATCAGATTCAGTTCCCTTGGCTGATGTTCTATCAGGTATATTTCAGCTAAGAAACCTGGGAAGGGTCTGCCCAGCCATCAGAAGTCAGCCCAAGTTTATGACTCCTAACTTGTTTGAAGTTTGAACCAAGGAGTCCCATCTAAGCCTTTTGCATCCTGATTAAAACACCATGGGACCTCATTCACAAACAGCACTAAGAAGAATCAACTCATAATGCAGCTCAGCCAGGGGACTGATTATGATATCTACTCATCTGGGAAGGTGACTCTGCATGGATTCTCACAGCTGAACTCTTCCCCGGGTATGTTATTGATGCATGCAGATCAGCTTGAATTCTTGGTGTTAGCTTGCTCATATTGCTGGAGACAGTGTTACTGATGTGACTACAGTACTGTGCAAAAATGTTAGCCAGTCAAAGAAAATGATGCTTTAATGATCTCCATGTTGGTGTAAAACTGATATTACGTCTATAGAAGTGTGTCAGCGTAAGCATAACTAAGCCTCTCCCGCAATCAGCACAGTATTTGCAGCAACCAGCTAATATAGACATGTATTTTTTGGACACGCCTTGTATGGCTAATCAGCACCCCATCCGCTTTTTAAACTAGTTTATTCAATTAATTAAAGGAGCCGGTGGTGAAAATTTTTAAATATATGGAATGGCTGAGGTGCCCCTGAGGTTTGGGAATTGAAGCGGTGTTCATCTAGCCATCTCACTGTAATTTTTAATCAGTAATTTAGTGAGGAAATTCTTGTTAGTTTTTTTGTTACTCTAAATTTGCATTAATGTTTGCATCTAAATTTGTTAAACTTTCATTTTTCTTCTGAGCATTTGTACACTACCCATATAAATAACTTTAAATGTCTCCTTTGACTGCCTAAGACTTTTGTACAGTACTGTATATGTTTGACAATTTATGAACGTAGGTCTGATTCAGGAACATGTTGCATACTGCGAATCCCAGTGCTCAAGTGACTGTGGATGAACTCATGGACTTTTCCTGCACTGAACATTCATTTCCATGGGAAAAACCCAAATCCCAATCATGACACCCTTAACAGATTTTTATAAAACTGAGGTTATCCAAATGGGGACCTCAAAAGAGGTCCCAAAAGTCGTAGAAATTTCATATTTTACAATTTGGCCCACGAATGTGATCTATGCAAACTCATAAGCACACACACACACACACACACACAGTATATAGACATACCTTATATAGATATACCTTGTTTAGCATAAATTATTATCCTGGGTGAATGGTAAGTCTTTGAAAGACAAGTTCAAGTGGAGATTCAGGACACTTTATCCACTGTAACTGCATAAAGGCTAAGTAAACATTAACGAAGCAGCATAAAAACAGTGCAGCAACAGAGGTATCATGTTTAATAAATCAGGCCTTTATTCTTTCAAATTGTGGGCAGAAAAGCACCAACTTAGTTATTAGGAGATGTGTTAGATAGCAGCCATCCATCAAGCAAGGGGACAACTTGCACAGCAGTGGTAAACTGGACTGGGAGGGGTTTCAGAGTCCTGGGGTAAGACTGACATAGCCGAAGGACTAGTGACTAATGCTATAGGCAGCCACACGGCAGAGAGACAGAGGGCATGTGATTTTTCTCTTACACCTGAATTATATGCAGTCTCTCCGGTTTGCTTGCTTTTATTTGATTTGGGTTTAAATGATTACTTGTCACTCCATCACAGGCTGCTCCTCTAACAAAGGAGCACTTGTTGCTGTATATCTGCCCCACTTTGCATCACGTTATCAGTGTCATTTCGCAGTGACTCACCACATTCTCATGACCCTTCACGCCTGAAACCGCAAAGCTGCTTCGGGGTCTTGTGCCAAGCCCATGTTTGCTCAGCAAGTGAGCAGATTTCCATAGAGCAGGTGGTGCACTGCAGGATGTGACACATCACTGTGTCACCTGAGTGACTGGCCGAATATCTGTGCTAAGGAGATACTAGCGTCCAAAAGTGTGGTTTCTGTGTAGAGAAAGGTCAAAACCACTGTCATGCCAGGAACACTTGGAACCAGGCCCGGAGAACAAAAACCAGACTTTGACATGACAGGTTCCACATGGTCAGATCATCCTGGAGAGCAGGGTGACATCTCCATAGAGATACCCCTTCCATGGTCAGGTCTCAGATGGCCTTCACCTCCTTCCTATCCGACCTCATGACCAGGAGCACCAGGCACACCAACAGTAACCATGTTTAATTACATTTGTCGAGAGTCTACCCTCTCTCTACTCAGGTATGGGTTCCCAAGAGCCATGACTTGCTGCCTAGATGTTCTGTGTCCTCTCTGTGTTCTGGTTGCTTTCCACTGTTCCTCAAACCCAATTCCAGGAGTGACGAATGGACAGTGGTCCAGTAAGGAGAGCTGTCAACAGGCCTTGCCAGTACTTTATAAGAGCGGGATTGTCATGATCCGTCTGTCCGAGCCTCATGTGTGCTATGCCCCCTCGCTCCCCATGTTCAACCCTGCTGGAAACCACCTGTTGTTCATCCGTCTGATTGTGATCATCTGTTTCCTGTTGGTTTCCTGTCAGTCATGAGTATTTAGTCCGCGTCTGAGTTAGTCTCACTAGATCTGTCATTGTGATGTCTAGTAGCGTTTACCCTGTCCATCTGTTAATTAAACCCCGTTTTCCCTGGATTACCTGTTTCCCGACGTCTTGCTTGCCTCACGCTGCCGACATCCAGGCACGCTTCACCCTCGAAACGTGACAGGGATCATGCATGGTTTGAATTACAGGGGTACTTGGGGGGTACTCTACCACCCGATCAAAATCCAGACTCCCCCAAAGAGACAAAAATAGCAGTTTGGCAAGGGTCTTACCATTTTTCTTTTGTTGTAAAACCTCAACTTGTTGGAAACTTTTATGTAAAACGATTTCAGATACCCCTAATGTGGACCGTACCATTTTACCCACCTTAGTGCTAGAAGCAGCCAGTCGGTTGCGTCATTCATTCTCATCGAGTGACATGTTTATTGTGTTTGTCTGTCATGGCACTGTTTGTCATTGGTAAAGGTAAGTAGCCAGCAGAAGTCTAGCCTGTTTAAAATGTGTTATTTTACAACCTTCATTTATTCATTTAAGTGTTTCCTTGACTGATGCAAGCTGACGTCTTTATAAGTTGAATTACACCATTGTCCTTCTGAGGCCAGTGTTCTGTTCAGTTGAGCTACTTTGTCGAGGTAAGCTACCGTAGTGCTAATTGATAGCCCTAACCATAGCTTATCTCGAAAAAGTAGCTCAACTCAACAGAACACCGGTACAGTCAACGTTAGTTACATTAACTAGCAAAATAAGCTAAATTCTGTTTAAACCACGCTTATCTGGTGAAGTAAAATCATTCATAGTCATTTTCCAAGAAGATGAACTCCCTATGTTTTCATTCTCATTTTACCATGACTAAATTGTGCCTTTCTGTGTCTCCCCAGATCTGTCATTGTGATGTCTAGTAACGTTTACCCGTCCGTCTGTGTAAATAAACCCATATTCCCTGGATTCGCTCGCCTCTGCGCCTTGTCTGCTCCATGCTGCCGACATCCAGGCACGCTTCATCATTGAATCGTGACAGAATGACAGATCTCCGTGGAAAAGTACCGCGAGAAGCCGAAGTGGAGCACCTCGGTCTCTTGCAAGAGGTACTTTGCTGGGGAAAGATTCCGGAGATCCAAATGGACCCGCAGGCGAAGCAACTGATCTGCAAAAGCGCGGATCTTCTCCTGCGGGATCCTACCCCCGACAGCAGCTGCCCGTTCAAAAAGGTACGGGAAAACCTTTTGGCGCTAGCCCAGCGTGTCTCCTTCCTACGCGATCGACAGCCTCCGAAGGCGACAAAGAAAAAGAGGCAGAAGGAGCCGACACCCGCCTGCGTTCCCGCCGAGCCGACGCCCTCTAGCACGCCTGCCCAGCCGACACCCCCCCGCATTCCAGCCGAGTCGCCCTCCAGGAGGAAGGGTGAGGCCACGCCTCCCCGCTCTATGGCTGAAATGCCCGCCTGCACACTGGCGGAGCCGACGCCCGTATGCTCCCCCGCAGAGCCGACGCCCGCCTGCTCTGCTGCCCCGGCCGCATCGCCGACAGCCACGCCCGCTACCCCGGCCCCAGAGACTCCTGCCTCGGCCACACCAGAGACTGCTGCCCCCGTGACTAGTGCCCCAGTGACTAACGTGACTCTTGCCCCCGTGACTCCCATGACTCTTGCCCCTGTGACTCCTGTGACTCTTGCCCCCATGACTCCCGTGATTCTTACCCCTGACAGACCTACCCCACATGCTCCTGCCCTGGACCCTAGTCCCGAGGAGGTCCCAGACAGCATCCTCGCCTCCTCCTCCTTGGAGGAGGAGCTTGAATGGGACCCCTCAGGGATATCCCTGCTGGGGCCGCCCCGGCTACTACCCGGCCCACGCCGTAGGCTACTCTGCCTGTCAGTGTCCCATAAGGGGCGAGGGCACAGGCGTAGGGTCCGGGTCCCGCCCCCCCAGCCCCCAGG
>JAODUD010000082.1:23659504-23678286 GCA_026784285.1 Stomatorhinus walkeri | reverse complement strand
TCAGTGCATTTAAAAAGTGCCATTTTGAATTGCAAAATGTGTGTAAAGCAGGAAATGTGTTTAGAGTTTTGGAGACTCGAGAAGAGGTTTTGCTCTCTGTGTGTCAGTTTGAATAATTGTGCTATGCATGTCATTTTAGTGTGCTAGCAATTGTGAAAAACTGTAACAATCTGATTATTACCAGGGAGCGACTATCTGACATACATCCAGCATGTGCATCAAGAAGCTCTAAAGTACCTATCTGCTCTGCTCTCTTATAGCCCATTTGGGCTTCTCCCCCCTCTCTTAGCATTTTTCCCAGCTACGTGACAGCAACATATTTTAACTTTGCTCTAGTTTAGCTGTTAGTAAGTGTTTTTTTCTCTCTCCCCCCCCTCCCTTTTGTGGCACTGTTCCTCCTGCCCGCACTTCTCCTTGTCTCATGAGCTTCCCCCCATCTGGCTAGGTCAAGTCACCCTGGCCTGTCAGGGTGCGAGCACCATCTTGTTTTTATTAGTTTCAGTTCCCGGGAGCTGTCCTCCCAACTTGTGAGTTACTGGTGGCCTGGTAGGCCTTGTGCGTGTTCTTAGAATTGAAGGTGAGATCCTTGTAAGTTTCTGGTTCCCACACAATCCAGTTGAAGAATTCTTTTCTGCATGGCAATGGAAAGTCTATGATCAGCACCCATATGAGGAACGGGCACTTTCAGATGCCATGACGGAGGCATGTAGAGCGGTCACAGCGGCAGACTGCCAAAGCTGGATCAGATATTCTCGGAGGTTTTTCCCACAGTGTATTTCCAGGGAAAATATGGTTTGCGATGTTGACGAGAACATGTGGCCTGATGTCAGAGATAGAAGAAATCAGGCAGAGTACTGTAAATCACATGGCTTTTTTTCATGCGGAAAATGTATTTTCTTTATATTTGTGTTTGCATAAACATCCAGTAAACGCACTTTACCTGCAGAGAAGATGTGTGTTCTCATTTTTGTACGTTGTTGCTCCCTCTGTGTGTGTACTGATTTTAATGCAGTGAGTATTTTGTCTGAGAGTGTTCACTGATTGCTTGTGTGTGTCTCCTGTTTGACTGTCGTGTGTTACTGTTTGAGTGAGTTACGCAATTTTGCAATAGCTATTTAGTGTTTCGATTCACGTAGAGGGTTTTGCAGGGAAAATGGGGAGTTCTGCCAGATTTGTTAGTGTTATGCAGGCTGCGTTGGCTGTTTTGAGATTGTGGTTATTGTTCTGAAAAAAGTAGTTAAGCACCTGAGAAAAACTGTAATAAAAACTAAAATACGTCATTTTGCTAAATTACTATCAAGACCTATAATAGATTGTAAAAATCACATAATATAAACAAATCATGTTATATCAATTGACACAAGAACAAACAATGAATGCTGGATGCCAAGATATTTCTCCAGAGCAATGCTAAGGATGGTTCATGCATGTGAAGAGATACTACCCTGTCTTAGAAATTGAAAAAAACTGTAAGAAAAGAGACAATACTAGCCCTTTTACAGTTTATAGCATGCAACGGATTAAATGTTGATGAATAAAATGTGCAATCACATTATATTACAGGAATAATACAAAACAATAAATGAATATTAGAACAACACATTGTCACTCCTGATCAGGATGTCAAGTTTCAAAACAGTTCCTGTCTGGTTCAAGGCAGAGAACAGGACATGCTTTGCACTTCCGAGGGCTTTTTGTACATACTGTATAATATCATAGTGCTGGATTAGTATGTACAGTACCTAGCCCTGTTTGGTTGTGTCTTCAGATTACCTTAACTCCATCAAGTTATTCGGTTAAGCAAAAAAATCCTGCTTCGTGAAGTACCCCTGATCTTAACCCTATTGAAAATTTTGGGGTTATGCTTAAAAGCCGAACCCAACTAATCTAAATGAACTAGAAATTCTGCAATGAAGAGTGGTCAAATATTCAGCCAGAATTATGCCAGAAGCTTGCTAATGGCTACCAAAAGATTCTGGTTGATACCTGTTGTACTTGTGTAAGTTAACTTGTGACCCCACTAAGTTAGATTCCAGAAGACGAGATTATGAATGTTTGTTTCACAGTTTCGGTCTCGGTTTCAGAACCATAACACTACTACTGAACACTACATCAGTCTGCAAGGCAAATCCTATCATCACCAACCCATTTGGCTGCATATTTACTTGGAGCTTACAGTGGCTCACAAAGGTCTCAGATCCCCATCAGCCTTCATGTCCTGAAGCACAACAGGACCCAGCACTCTCATTAGCTGGGATTTCTCAGGGGTTAAAAACAGCAGTGTGATACTTTCCTTGAGATGTGCCTCCTGCAGCAATGAATTAATGTCACACTGCTGTCTTCTGCCGCACTAACAGATCACCAGACAGGCAGTCCAAATCTGCTAAGACCATTTATCACATTTCAGCAAATATGGCCTCTACGCCAGCTCATTATGAAGGACGACACCTTTTACTAATTTAGCAGATGCTTTTGTCCAAAGTGACACAATGGCCCAGTGGTGTTGGCCCTGGGATTCAAACCCACAACCTTCCATACAGATCCCAAAAGTGACCCAGAGTCTCTCAGATAAAATGGAGCAGTGAAGAGACTGGCAGAGACCCCAGACAAAGTAGAGATAATCAGGGACGCAGTGAGTGAGGTCATCTGATAACTGGTAACCAGGATAAAACTGTAATAAGAAAAATTACAAGGCAGAAAGGTGTAACGAGAACAAAGTGAACAGCAGGTGGGTGGAAGGAGCTATTTAGCTATCTGTTTTTCCCTCCCCATGGCAGACGGGGTAGTTGATGTGAAGACTTTGCTAGTCTGAACATAGAGCCCATCCTAGGGTAAAACTGTACGTAAGTGGGTCAAGCCCTCAAGGCAAAGTCTCTTCCTCTGTCACTCATGCACTCTACACAGGAGGTAGCTGAGGGAGAGGTGAGAATAATCACTGCAAGGGACAGAGACAGAAGGTAAATCAGCCAGCTAAGAGCCAGCGTGGTCACCGCCCACCGCTTTGAGAGCACAATTACTTGTCACTAGGGTTGTACCTTCAAGGGCCTCTGAATTGTATCTGAGCTGTAGGTAAATATAGAAATGGACTCTGAGGAACAATTTTGTGCCATTGAGGTACATTGATGTTGTTTAGTGTGCAAGGGCTGTACCCTTTTTATGATTGGCTGACATGAGCTGCATTTTTCCATCCTGAGGTGACCCTCGTCAGCTTCTCTTGCTGTAGGGATTGAGGAATAACAATCCTGATTTGTGTCAGCAGAAGCCCATTGAGAACGTTCACCTCAGCTCTGATGGCATAGTACTGCTGACAGCCCTCAACATTTAGTACCTAAGTCAGCCCTCATTCAAATGTTTGGTGACCATCTGCAGACTCTGATGTTTCGCTGATACAGTTGCAGTTTGTTTGGATTTCCTATTTGTCGCATGAAGAGTTTCAATGACTAAGTTAACATGAAATTCTAGATCTGTTTCTATGGATCTCTCAGTCTGTGGTTCACGCTCTGCCTTGGTCATGGAGCATTAGCCTGCACTATATACTTACCTGGACTATACAACTGAATACATTCACATTACTTCCCTCATTGATACAACTAACACAAACCACATTTTCAAATATGACTTTACAATAAAATTTTACTGAACTTATGTGCTGTTTGAACATAATAATGTGACCACTGACAACAGTGACATGATATTGCTCATATACTAAAGACAACAGCTGCTTTCACTTATGGCAAGTCTTTTGAGCATATAGGAAATAGCCACCCTTATAGAGCTTAAGAAATGCACAAATTGTGGTTACAGTTGTGACTGGTGGGATTAAATTCATACTCATAGTAATGCCTGATATATATATATACACACACACACACACACACACATATATATGAAGTCTGGTGTGGAACAAAATCGATTCCACATGGAAAGTGGCAGAAAATAATGACACCCACAGTGCAGAATGTTTTAGATATATTTTAATGTAAATTACAAATAGCGCTCATACTTTACAATATCAAATAATGCAATGTTCATGAACTATACAAATCATTTACAGCTAACTTAAGCACACCAAATCCTCATTAGCTCCAAGTTTTATGGAAGCTGCCACAAGTCTGCAGATTTGAACACATGCAGTACTTCCTCAAAAGAAAAACAATAATAATACTTTTAAAAAGCAGTTCTTACTGTTCGGACCATAGGTTTGGACACGTGGTACCGCATCCACCAGACAGCAGAATGGTCGAGTCCAGGTCCAGTCCATTTCAGACATTTCACAGAAAGTGGACCTGGGCTGCAGACGATTCTAGGACCTGCCCTGTCTGAGATTTTGTGTCCAAATGTATTTTAAGTAAAGTGCTGATGGACCTGAGAGGTGGTGGAGCGACCCCATCATGGAAATACTACGCCTGGAAGCTGGGGGGTACGTATCGCTGTTCAACAAAGTCTCCTCTGGGGAATTAGCGGGTTGCGGCTAACGGTCTAACGCAGGCATGAAGGATTCGAACAATAAGAAGCCACATTTGCTCACACTGCATCTAAATGCAACACTGACCTACACAACAAACAAACAAAACAAAACAAGGCAGAATCTCACTCTTATGTTCCTTCCCCACGTTACTCGGCTGTTTCGATACACCTGAATTTGAGCTAGACAGATTTATTTTGTGCTCATAAATGTGCCATTCCTCAACATTTATTTGCCTTTTAATATCTATTAACATCTATTTTCTATACAACTGTATCCTCACAAATAGTAGGCTGGCATTTTAGTAACTCGGGTGGTCAGAAACCAATACTGATCCAGTCTGACCATTTAGGAAACAGCATTCCTCTATGCGTAAAAGCATGTGATTTGCTGATGTTGCTATAGGTGGGGCTACAACCACATGCCCCTCTGCTGGGCCCTCCTATTTTGGGAACAATCAGCCAATAGCAGCGTGTTCACTATAAGGGTAAACTATTAGCCAATCAAGACCCATCTTTCTGTCCACGGGTGGGTAAGCGTATCCTCATCGCCTGTAAAACAAAACAAACCACATAGCGAACCTCAGTACTATAGCTACGGATCTGAGGGTTTCAAAAAACGGTGACAGCAAGTAAGGCGGAGCTGGGTTTTACTCTGGATATGTTTCACCTCTGCAGAGGAGAGTAGGAGCTCAGCAGCTGGGCACTGGCCTGCTCCAGGTTCCAGTTGTGTTTCTCCAGCATCCGGAGGCATTCGGTTCGGGTTCGGCTACCCAAGCCAAAGAGCTGCTCTACCTACAGGAGGCATCCAACAGGACAGTTAGGCTACTCGACTACCATTTCAGTTAACTGTGGAAGATGATGCAGGCTAATGAAGGTATGTTAACTTGTACTGAATGCAAAATCAGATCAGATACCTTCAGGAACTGCACGGCCTTCTGTACATTCCAGTCATGCTCCTCCAAGGCCGCCTGGCACTCCTCTGTGGTCACTCCATGGACTGCCTCCTGCACCTGGGCAAAATGACCAATCACCTTGCAGTATGCAGTCATGGGTACAGCCAATTGGCCAATCAAAACCACCAACAGTATTTCTATCATCACCTCTGGGCTACTGTATGACCAGACCTCCTGCAGACGCTGAAAATAACAGCCTAGGTTTTTTCAGAATAGCTAAGTGCTGCCATCTGCTGGTCATAACCATCATATGCAGCTGGGCCCCACTTACCAGCTTGAGCCTGTCAGCGGTGCTGGTGCCCGGCTGTCTGTTTCTGCCCACCCCAGCCAGACCTTGGGAGACCTTCAGGGGCAGGATGATGGGCTTGGCAGCCAGGCTTCCATTATTATTGGAGGAGAAGTTGGTCTTGAAGGGCGCGGAGGGCTGCTGGTGCACCATGGGACGCACTGTGGCCGTAGTGACTGGCCGCTTCTCTGGCACCGCATCCTCTGCCTCCCTGAAGAAGCGGTCGTATTTGTCCAGATAGGCAGGCCGCTCGGGGAGCAGGTAGTAGTGCGTTTGGCTGGCTTTCTGACCATCCTGCACCACAGGCAGGATGCAGGGGGGCCGTGCTGACCCCGGGCCCTCGGCCTGCATCACCTTGGGGGAGGCATACTTAGGGTCGGGGGCAAAGCTCTGGGTAGTGGGCATGAGCCGGGTGGTGGGAGCAGAGAGCAGGTGGGAGGCAGGGGGGGCCGACGAGCAGAGGCTGGCCCTTGCCTGGGGTAGGTTGGCAGGGCTGGGGCTCCGCGACCCGGGCTGGGACAAAGAGTCCCGTGGAGGGAGCGACGGCGGGATACGGGAGGGCCGCGGTGGGATGGGGATGCGGGGGGGCACCTGAGGGCCAGCGCCACGGGGTGGGGAGGAGACGATCCGGTCTGGCCCGAAAAGGGGGGGGCTGGGGGAATGTGGCAGAGTCGCGGATGACCCCCCCAGGACCTTCAGCTTCCTCATGCACTCCTGCTGCAGCTCACGGAAGATCTCTGCTGACTGTGAGAAGTTGCAGCTTGTCTGTGAGCCACAGGGCATGAAGAGGTTGTCCTCCAGAGGATGACACCGAGCTTCGCCGGTGATGGAGCCCACCTCAACATCTTCCTCATCTGGTGCCACCTCGTCATAGGCCGGGGCTGGTGGCAAGGGCCGAGAGTCCCAGTCCACCACCGGCGAGGGGTGCAGCGGATTGGGCAAGGAGCCGAAGGCGGGGCTTGGGGGTGGCGTGGAGTTCAGCAGCAAGTCGGCCGTAGCCTGGGGGTGCACTTCTGTGACGGGGGAGATGGCCGGGGTGGTGGCCACCTCCTCCATGAAATCGATGAGGGACACCTCATTTTGGATGGAGGTACCAGTGACCCAAGCAGCTGGCCGGAGCCTCTGACCTTTGACCTCTGGTGGTTTCCTCAGGGAGAACTTCTTCAGGCCCGACCCGCTAACCTCATCCTCGTTTACAGAGTCATAATACGGTTCTGGTTGGAGATAGACACTTGTCACGACAGCATGAATACAGCTACGGATCTTGGCTAATATCCAGGCCAAAACATGCTAGACACAAGCTTCTGCAGCCCTATATGCTGTGCGGGGCCATTCTCCATCGAAAACAGGGCCTGTTTGTCCCTCAAAAGAAACCCAAGCATAAATGTGGATCAACACCAAACCTCGATAAAATGAAAATAAACACTGATAGCACTATTCGCATATTAGCCTGTGTGATAGCAGAGTGCAGCTTATTACAAGGCTGGAGAGCAGAGTCACCAAAGCTCTGGTTAGTGCAACCTCAAGAACTCCCCTCTCCAAAAAACATTCAGGCAGAATCACGTCCCCACGGTTAGGACCCAGCTCAACTGCTGCGTGCCAGGGGTGGCGTGCTAGCAGAGTGCTAGCCAATAGCTAGCAGAATGCTAGATGGGCAGACTGGACTTACTCTGAACCAGAATTGCCGGCTGGGGAGGCCGCGGTGGGGGCACCTCTGGAACGCAGAGTGGGGGGAGACAAGGGAAGAGAAGAGAGAGAGAAAGAGAGAGAAAAGAGGAAAGCAGGGCAGTGGTAGAGGGCAGGGGAGGTAACTGAAGGTGTGAAACAGAAGAGGTCCAGTCATCACACTCATTCATGCAAACAAGAGCCCAGCATGCAAAGCGGTGCCATCATCGTCCTTCACGGCAGGTACAAGACGGACGTGCAGCCAAGCAGTGGAGAAACTACATTTCCCAGGCTGCACTTGTGCCAAGAAACCAAACACAGGGCTTTCACAAGCCATTTCAGGAACTGCCACAATCCCACAGAATCTTCTTGTATAGATGCCCCCTCCCCACCACTCACTTTTTGACCGTCCTGGGAGCTGTGTGGGCTGAGCACTGGTCAAGTCCATGCCCAGCACATCAGGGGGATCCATGGGGTTGCCAAGGTACAGGCTGGAGACAGGAGACAGGGATTAAATGTTTGTAGATCTATTTTGGTCACCACAATTCTATAAAGCTTCCTTACACCGGTCCTGAAGGAACACATTTTGCACTAGATCTGGTATTTTTTTAAGTCATGTTATATTGGACAATACAATTTTCTAAGGCCCGCTAGTGGCAATGTTTGAGAAGATACTACACTGCATAAAAGATGAGCTACCACTAGAGGGCATTGATGATACAGGTCTTACTCATCTATCTTGTCAGGAAAGCCCCAGCAGCGATGAGGGTTGGTGTCCCCATGGCCAGTGTGGATGAAGCTGTGTTTGAGTGGCCTGCTGATGTCATTGGCTGACAGGCCAGCCACCGAGGTCACCACGTTCCTGGGAAACTGGCCCACCTTCAGGGTTCGCTTGTTCTGCCCCCTCCACCAGTAGTTCTCCGCCCTGTGGGATTATGGCAACTGAAGTTCTGGCTGAAGTCAGCACCCTGATCAGTCCAGACTCTATTAAGGTCTAGTAAGGTCTACTGACCTGCCCTCTATAATGGTGATGACATCATTGGTCTTGATGAACAACTTGTCCAGCTCTTCGAAGTCCTGCAAGGCCCTCATGTCGGTGGGCATGGTCTGATAGCATAGGCGGAAAGCAGAACCATCAGGTAACCTAACTGACACCTCCTAGTGGTGGCCAAACACAGTTCCATTCACAGAAACCACATACAATTCTTTCAAATAAAACCGACACTGAATTAGATTTAAGGAGGTCCTTGATATGAACGAAGACCTCACCTCCACTAGGAACTCCCGCAGAGCCAGAAAGGTGGGCCGGTCATCTGGCTTCTGGGCCCAGCTTTGCAGCATGACGTTGTAGATGTCCTGGGGACAGTCCTCCGGTTTGGACAGCCGCTCACCCTCCTTGTCGATCTTGTGGAGGATCTGTGGATGCACACACACACACACACACACACACACAGTGTAAATTCAGATGCTAACAATATTAGCTTAGTAACTACCAAATGCTAACAGAATGGCTAATCTTACACCATATACACAACCCAGGAATATTAAAAGCCCAGAAGTGTAATGGACCCATTCTGTAATATCCCGAAAACCAGAGGAAATATCACATCAAGAAAAATGAAGAAAAATGAATGCTCCCCCCCAAAATGAGCCTGCACCCTCCCCCACACCTGGCTGCCATTGAAGCCTAACCAGGGTTCCTGGCCGTGGGAGAACATCTCCCACAGAGTCACACCAAACATCCAGGTGTCACTGGCATGGGAGAAGGTCCGAGTCTTCAGGCTCTCTGGAGCACACCTGAAATAAACTCAGACACAGACACAAAGACACACAGAAACAGAGATTAGGGTCTGACTTGAACAGAGAGGCAGCTTCACAGTCTTTGGGGCCCCCAGTCACGGTTTTTTGTTTCCTCCCAGCTCCCATCAAATATGTGTGGGGGTGCTTGAGGACTGAATTGGGAAACACTGGTCTAGGGAATGGCCTAGAAACACACAATGCAAAAGAGGCAAACCAACAACTCATCTGAAACATGAAATTCTGGGTCACGAAAGAGTGTAACAGTTTGGTCACAAGCAGGGACGTAAAGGGGATAGTCTGTAACAGAGTGGGAACTGGGACAAGGTACAAAATTTGGAGGGAGGAGAAAATGGAACAGAGTAGAGTAACTGGATACAGAGGAATCAAGAAGCTGGAGGAGAAAACAGGGAACTGAAAGAGGAAGTTGTAAGGGAGAACTGAAAGGAAGAGGCTAGAATCAGAAATATGAAGCTGGAGAAGGAAGCAAGAAGAGGAAGTGGGATGCAGGAAGAGGAAGCTGGAGATGGAAGAAAGAAACTAAAAATAAGGAGCTGGAAGAAGAAGCAGGAGGGAGAAGCAGGAAGCTGGGGTCCTCACCAAGCAAAGGGAACCTTGCGCTGCTCCTGCATGACATAGTGGTCGTCGTTGCCCGGCAGCGCCCGCATGAGACCAAAGTCGCCAATCTTCACAAGGTCATTGGAGGCCAGCAGGATGTTGCGAGCCGCCAAGTCACGGTGGATGAAGCGGCGAGACTCCAGGTAGGCCATGCCGCTGGCAATCTGGATGGCGTAGCGGCACAGCGTGGAGATCAGCAGGTGACCCTGCGTCTTGCGTAGCCGATCCAGCAGGGAGCCCAGGGGGGCCAATTCCGTCACCTGACAGGAAGTGTCAGTCACGTTACAGGAAGTGACATCACAGGGTCAACATGTTCGAAGTGAACCGAAGGAGGGAGTCTGCTCACCATCTTCATGGGGTGTGTGAGGACCACGCCGTAGAGCCGGATCAGGTTCTGGTGGCTCAGCGAATGCATGGCGTTCACTTCACGAATGAAGTCATCAAGGGCATCCGGCTGGTCTAGAAGGTCTGTCTTGAGGCACTTCACGGCCACGTTTAACTGCAGGAGGGATGGGGCGGCCTTCATTGTCTCATGTTCCCAGGCCCTCATCCCAGAGCACTTTATTACTAACCCACATCAACAGGCCACTATTTTAAGAATTTGTTTAGCACCTTTCATACAACTGAATGCAACTGAAAGTGCTTTACAAAGACATTTAAAATTACTAGACAGAAAATGTGAAATAAAACACAGTAAAAGTAAAGAATAAAATGAAGTTTGTGAAATAAAAATAACTAACTTTTTACATTGTAGTGACGTTTTTTCAATCCCCACAAGGGTTTTTTTTTTTTTATAAAAATCTGTTACTGCAATGAAAAAAATGAAAATGCTAAAAAACGTGTACGTTTTTTGGTTACTTATGGTTAGGTTTAGGGTTAGGCTTGGGTAGGAGTTAAGGTCGTCATGTTGGGATTAAGGTTATGCCCAGAGAATGAAGAATGAAGACTGTGCAAGCGCAACATGTTAAAAATAAAGAGCTTCAGCGCAGTGGTGAAGGACACAGACTTGTAGGCTAAAGGCCACTGAAGGGCGTCCCAGTTCCAGGAGGGGGTGTGATGACACAGTAAATCGGCAGTGAGACTGCATTTCTCATGGTCACCCCCACGCCGCCCCCCCCAGCCATAGCTGACCAGGCTGCCTGTGGGCGTGCTCCACTCGCCGCGCTTGACCACGCCGAAGGAGCCGTCACCGAGCTTCTCGTAGAGCTGCAGGTCGCGCTCGCTGATCAGGCAGGTGAGAGCCAGCGCCTGGGCCTCCGGGGGCAACGGCGAGCGTGAGGGGCTGGGGCTGGGTGTGGGAGAGCGTCGGGGGAGCAGGCCACCAGAGAGCGGCGGGGGCTGCAGCTCACCCTCTGAACGCTTGCCGCTGAATACCTGAGAGGAGGGCAGAATGGGAGCGTGTTTGTGTTTGTGAGACAGAGAGACCCAGCTGAGTCTCTAGGTTTGAGGTCAGTTCCACATCTCAGTAAAGCCCAGCTAGCCTCTGTCTGGTAAATCAGTTCAATTCATTATTAAATGACTCCCATAGGGTTTGACCAAAGTAGGTCTACAAACATTTAATCCCTGTCCAGTCCAGGGCTGCCACGATTACTTCACGCAGTCGATGACGGCGACACTGAAAATGTGTCGACATCAATATTTGAAATCAATGCATCTTTTATTTGAACTTAATTTCATTTTAATTTTATCTTTATGATTTATAAAACAGATGTTTTCCTTCAATATCACTACATAATTATGGGAGTAGTTCAAATTATTGCAAAACAAAAAAGTGGTTATACACTGTGAAGTTTCGATGGCATACAACAGTGGCACTAGCGCTAAGCACGAACACCAGAAAAGGAAACACACAGGCGCTATTCTGCACCGGCAAGCCACCATGTTGTCTAATCATGTCTATTAAATTACCATTAGTACGGAGAGCTTTTCAATATCTTTTGTGCTTGATGCTGCTAGATAAAATCATTTTTAAAGTCATAAAGTATGCCTGCTACATTAGAATCTCCATTAAATAAGTGCTTGAGAAAATGTTCTTATCTTGATTAACCACAAAATCTTCTAGCTACTGAGCTGTCCCTTTCTTCACCACCGCTTCAGTGATATTGCTTTCATAATAGTTTTTTCGCTGATACTCGTGACTAGTGACATGGTGTATAGCAACAGCAATAAAGGGTCTTTCATCATCATCATCATCATCATCATCATCATAATTAACCAAAACCATAGCATGTGGTGCTCTGCTAACCAAATTTAATAAGCATTAAGATACGGCAAATATATACAGATTTCTAACTTCTGGGCATCACAATACGCCTCTTGCTAATGTTTTCGGGATGTTTCAAAGTGCATCAATGAATCAGTATTCCACACCGGCCTGTGTCGGGAAGTCGGGAACATGCAAAGCAGCCAGCTCTCTCTACACTACAGAGATGGCAGGCTCACCTACTCTGCACCATCTGTCCCATTTTCTCCACCATTATTATTTTTGGGACCATTATAGAGTACCCAGCCTGCCGCTTGTTCACGATCCTCTGACGGATTCTCTTGGTGACTCTGCTCTGCCGTAACTCCCACTCCAGTTTCCTGATTCGCTTCTGTTTTTCTCCTAGGCCATTTACAGACGTTCCCTCTGTGCCAGTCCGGGTCTCGGACTGTGGGGCGCCATGTTAATCTGTGATGGATCACATTAGCCGCGCGCTAAGTGAGGGGTGCTGACCTTTCCCATCCAGGACTTCCTCTTGCTGAGGGCCTTCCTCCTCTTCACAGCCTCCCACAGCCGTCTCTGTCCTGGGGGGCCACAGTCAAACACGGCCTCAGGGCAAAGGCGTGCCTTAAACGACAATGTTCATCGGGGGGGGGGGCTGCCAGAGCTGAGAGAGGTTCATTATTCCTGAAACCTACTGGACTCCCATGCAGGGTGACGTCACACATTCCTCGGGCGGCAGGCTGGAGATTTTCACCGCCAGAGGAAATAACAGCCCCAGCCCCTTTGAATGGAAGCTTACAAGGTTTAGGGAAGGGGGGGTGGTGTTTATTGAAACCAAAACATAGACTTCACTTTCATACTTGCGTACACCAGGCCTTTCAGTCGAGTCCTGAACAGAATATCCTACTGCATGACCATTTTACCCTGCTTTTACCCCACTGGTTTAGGGTAAAGGATCCCACAGAGGGGCCTCTTGTCTCTTAGCCTTCTGGCTATCTTCTCATCTTGTATTGATTTTTACTTTTGTGTATCGATTTTATTTTTATTATTTTATTTATTGCCCCAACTGTATTTACCGCTCAAACATCTTCTGCTGCCTGCCGTCTAGTACACGAGTGTGAAATGACAGTAAAGTGAGTGGACCTGACTAACCCCGCTCACAGGCACGTCTAGTGGAGATTATGGCCAAGCGAAGCAGACGCTAATAAATGTTTGGCCATTTGGCACGGCCGCGAGACCGAACAGACGCACTCAGGCTCTCACCGGGTCTGCCCATGCCGATCTTCTCAAGGTCCTCATTCTTCACATAGTCGAAGTGAGACAGGCGTGTGACGTTGAGCTCGTCGCGGATGCGTGTCAGGTACTGCTGCAGCTGCACCTCCATCAGCAATCCCAGAAGCCACTCTGTTCCCTCCTCGCCCTCCATGCTGACGCTGAGCCTCTGCACAGAGCCGCCAGAAGTCACATGGTCACGCATCAGCAATCTGATTGATCTTCGGGGAGGCCCTGGCGACTTGAGTGGTCACTGGGGAGGCGCCCAAGTTCTGATCTGGTCATGGGGGTTGGGGGGGGTGGGTGAGGCAGTCTAGATGGACCATATGCTCCTGGCCCCAGATATACACACACACACACACGCATACTGCAGACTCACACAGACACACACCCCTTCCAGTCATAACGCTGACACACACAGATAAGTGCTTAGGCGGCACTGTGACACACACAGATAAGTGCTTAGGCGGCACTGTGACACACACAGAGTTTCCCATTTCATCACATTAGAGGGGCGTTTCCTGACTCGCCACTGACAGTGTCCAGGTCTCAGTACTGCTGCTTCCTGTGGCCCCAGACTGACCCTAATGACCCAAGAGCAAAGGCCACCCTCCAGTCTGTGGGCCCAGGGGAGATGAGGGGAGGTCCTTACGGCTGTGCAGGTCAGGGTGCCGTACCTGTGACTGGAAGGTCGCTAGTTTGAATCGAAGGATAAGCAGAGTGATGTTGGGTCACTGTGCCCCCTGCTGCCCCAGGGACTGACCCTATTTCTCAAAAAATGCATGTTGCTTTGCATAACATCTTCTACTAGATAGCTGTAAACATATGGAGTAAAGACACACACACATTGGGGGGGGGAGTGGCCCTTATGAGGTTAGGAAGACCCCATAAACATGGGAGGCGGGGTCTCATGAAATCAACCGATCTGATAAAAACAGAAAGGTGGCATAAACGCCCCTTTAAAGTATAACAAAATCTATGCCAGAATCTGCCCATCCCTTTAAGAAGAGTCTCATCTCTGGCAACCCCCTCTCTGCTCAGCTCCATGGAGACGAATTTATGGGGGATTATGGCTGAGAAATGAGTACAGCCAGACCTGCAGGTGAGTCAGTCTGGGAGCTCAAGAGCCCAGAAAACAAGAATATACAAGAGGGAATTAAATTAGTATGATGCCGCTGGCATGACTGTGTGTGCGTGTGTGAGAGAGAGAGACACAACACACACACGCTCACACGCACAGACACACAGCTGGGGGCTAGCTCCTGCATGCTGTGTGTGTGTGTGTGTGTGTGCGCGTGTGTGTGGATTGTGCTCATGCGTATTCTCCGCGCAACAAGTTACACAATCCAAAGGCTGTTAATTCAACATCCAAAAAGGAGCTGCTGTTGTGCCATAGTGAAATGAAGAGTCCTTATAATACAGTAAATAAAGCTGAGTGACACTCCCCCCCCCCTTCCCACACACACACACACACCTGTAATCATATCTTTGTGGGGACCACTCATTCATTTCTATGGGAAAAATGCTAACTATGACACCCTTAACTTTACCCAGCCCTAACCAGTTTTTGTATTTTTAGTTTTTTGATTGCAGTAACTGATTTTTCGAAAAACCAAAAAAAATAAGAAAGTAACAGGCTTTTATTACATTGTGTGGACATATTGTCTCCATAATGTAATGTATATCTGACCCACACGTACATACACACACCGCAGACTCACCCTGTATGCCTGGCCACCAGCCTCGAGCAGCAGTGTTTTCCAGAGTGTGTCAAAGCGGAGCATCCTGAATGTCTCCAGAGCTAAATGCCACAGCCGCCCCCAGGACCAGGGCTCGACCCATCCCCCTTGGTTGATGATGCCCAGACAGGGGCAGCCTCCATACATCACCCCCAGAGGGGCCAACACAGGCAGCTCCCTGCAACCCAGTCCTGTCGCTGGTCCAGACGAAGTGCCCATGCTTTAGGGGTGTCCCAATTCCCTTTCAGGGAGGAGTTCCTCCCTCACTATCCCCTAACCTCCCCCCCTTTCCATTACAAACAGCTGCACTGGGCCCCTGTCCCAGCTGACAACCTGGTCAAACGGGTCACCTGAAGCCTGCCCCCCCTTCTTAAAGGGGAATGCTAAACTCCTTAAGAGATCACTGCATTGCCCTGCGAGTCACGTGGCAATCTTGATTCTCATTCCTGAGACAAGTCAGTGGTATTAATTAAAAGCAAAGTCCACCGTCAAAACACAGGGGACACAACAGCAAATATGGGAGCGGCCCCCCCTCACTGGACGGAGAAGCTGTTCGAACTCCAGCTACTGGGCAAAGCACATTCCACAGAGTTTCCTCAAGACCCATAATCGGCAGCCGGGGAAGAGGAATGTTCTGGAAAATCATGCAAGACATTACTTCAGACTGTGCTGGCAGGGTCCGGACATCAGGCGTGTCCAGTCTGAGAGGCCGCGGCCGGATGTGCAGCCGTCGGATGTGGAGATTTTAAAGAACCATCTTTATTTAATGCCACTCAGAAACACCCACAGACAAGTCTACAGAGCCAGGATCAGGTATACAAACTGAAAAATAGCCCAACCACAGGCAAAGGTCATACATGTATAGCCAAACCGAATCTGCCAGGACACCCTCCCTTCCTGCTGGCTGCACCTTACACGCCCAGGAGAAAGTGCAGTGCTATTCAGTCACACTAAGGGCACTTACGGCCCAGACATGCCACTCATGAACAGGAAGCATCATTCACCCAGTTAGCTGATGAGCACGCCACACGATTGGTCCATTTATCTGTCAGTCAGGTCCCACGCAGCCCTGGTGAGCCTGTGGTTAGACCGGCCCTGTGCCGCAGGGAATGCTGCAGTATGCACGCCATCGGCCGACCTTCCCGGACATACAGAGGGCTCCACTTTACCTCCGTGTCGTTGTCGGGAAGACGATGGCTTTCAGGTCCGTTGCCTGGGGCAACAGTGAACCGTGCCGGTTCGGCTGGCGGGAGATCCTCCGCCCCTTCATCGCCAGGGAGACGCTGGTACTCAGCACGGTCGACCATGGTGCTGGCGAACGCTGCTCGCAGGGATCTCTGCCTGAGGGGGGGTCTCCACCTTTTCAATTGGGGGTGGGGGGGTTCCAGGGTCCTCACAACAAACCGACTCCTAGAATCATTTATTTACACCAGATAAATAAACGCCCATCAGCATCCGCTAAGGACTGAGCAAATGGAGCATGCTGCTTCCCGGTGGGAAGGGAGGGGGGGTTGCCATGGCAACAGCACCTCCCCCTCTAACTTCTCTCCAGAGATGGCCAATCAAAACTGTGGATAGCCTCCCACTCAACTCTAATTGGTCAGCAAGGGGATCTTCCCAGGAAGGCAGGCGGCCAGGACTGCACCATTCACCTGGCAGCACGACGCGTCAGGCCGCCTTGTCACACAGCGCCCCCTGCAGGGCCTTTCAAAGCAGACTAGTTTGGAAAAAAAATGGATGTAGGAGTGCAGATCCTCAGTATTGCAGAGCTAGACATCTTCCTGTACTCCCATATTGGCGGCGCCCCCCCTTCTGCCTCCATGGCCGCTATCCACATCCACTGGCTGCTGCAGCGAAACCAGCTGTGCTGCTCTCCTCCCTCTCGCTCCCTCTCTCCTGTGTCACTCTCCGCAGCACCGAACCCAACCTGATTGGCTAGTATGGCCCTTGTCCCTCCCCCGCCCAGATGCTGAGTCACAGCCCTCCTATAAACAAGCCCCCTCCCCTACAGCTGACAATTCCCCACCTTTCGTTTTCTCTCTCTCTCTCTCTTTCTTTTTCTCTCTCTCCCTTTCTCGCTCTCTCACACACACATAAACACACACATTTGTGTAATCATATCTTTGTGGGGATCGCTCATTCATTTCTGTGGGGAAAAATGCTAATGCTAACTATGACAACCTTAACCTCCACTTAGCCCGAACCATAACCATAAGTATCCAAACAAAATACAAGAGTTTATTTTTAGTTTTTTCATTGCAGTATTCATCATGTTGGGGAGACAAGGTAAATATACCTGGAGCACACACACAAACTGACACAAAATGCTCCCCACAGCATCTTCTGCTGTTCAAATCAGGAGCGACTGTCAACACTGACAGATCATCCACTCACCACCAGAGGGCAGTAATGCAACCATTTAACCAAACAGCATATTCGCTGCCATTTTTTAATGCGAAATTTAATGCCTCTTTAACACTAACAATACCGTCAAAATTAGCAAGTGTATGGGACACGTTCCTCTCTTTATGACCTGTAATAAACTTGGGGGGGGGGGGAATCAAGCCTTTAAGGAGGGGATACGGGTGATTTACATTTAAAATTTCTTTCAAACAGGAGGGCGTCAACTTTAAAATGTAGGAAGAGTGACCTATATGTTTTGTCCTAAAAACCCACTTTTTATTGGGGGAATCATTTGCCCGCTGAACCAGACTGTGGAAAAATAGTGAGAGGGTGGATGGAGGGGGGGCCACGGGATGAGACAGTGCCTGTTACCAGCTCAAGATGCCCAGTCAGAGCAAACCTCAGCTCCGCGTTGTGTCCAGAACGGGCCACCTCAGTGCTGGGCCCCGCTGGACTCTTCCAGCAGTCAAATCTTACGTAATGAACCATGGCCTCATTCATTTTTATCATACATTCAGAATTTTCCTTCCTGTGGGAATCTTCAAAAACGTGACGGTGGGTTTAATACCCGGAGACTGCAGGGTGACCTAACACTAATGCACTCACCGTGACCAGCAGCTGGGCCTCCTTGCTCACCGGGGGGGTCAGAGGTCATCCACACGACGAGATCCCATCCATGGTAGGATACCGCATCCCGGGTAATGCCTCCGGGAAGCCAGCCACACCTGTAAACAGAAGTGAACGGGAGCAGGTCAGACACGGACACCCCGCAGGACGATGTGCTGGGCCCTGGGAAAGGCAACACCCCCACATACGCACATCGGTCAGCACAGCAGGGGGCACACAAGGACAATGATGCCTTTCAGCACAATAGCAGTGACACAGCGCACCTACACAGTGACCTGTGAGGGGGAACACGCAGCCCCCGCAGAGCCCAGCACCATGCATCCTAAACACAATGACGCCCCCTATATCTCAATGCATGTAGTAGATGATGACGCACCCCAGTGCTGTTATGGGGGGGGGGGGTAATGTCCCAATCCACTGTCCCCAGCTGGTAGGCTGACATCAGCTCCTGGCCGTGCTGCACAGTGATGCCTCATTTAACCCCCCGCCCCCCCAGTCCCAAACATGAAGCTCAGGCAGGCATGTCGCCTCCTGTAGGTCACCCCGAGCAATAACGAGTGCCCGATTGTTCTGAGAAGGGCAGGGGCTGTAACTACGGTGGTGTGAGACGCAAACGTCACGTCTGTAGGGCTCCTCTGAGCATTCACTACACATCAATAAATATGGTCGCCCAACAAAAGCCAGTTCAGAGCAACTACATGCTTACACTAAAAGAGTGAGGCATGAGAAGAGGCTCCTCAATGGGCTCT